>CAXAMN010027228.1:76672-142262 GCA_963970005.1 Durusdinium trenchii
GTGCAGATTTCGTGGCAGGCACAGCACTTTGTGAACCTCGAAGTGCAGATTTCGTGGCAGGCACAGCGCGGGGTGAACCTCGAATTGCAGATTTCGTTGCAAGGACAGCACTTGGTGAACCTCGAAATGTAGATTTCCTGGCAGGCGCAGTACTGAGGTGCTCACTCTTTCACTCTCCCTCACTCACTCACTCACTCACCCACACTCACTCTCACCCACACGCACTCACCCACCTTCAGTCTCACTCACACTCCCTCTCACTCTCACTCACACTCACTCTCACCCACCTTCACTCTCACTCACGCTCACACTCACACTCACTCACTACCACCGCCACCGTCACCACGATCCCCACCTTCATCACCACCATTACCTCTCTGGAACCCAATACGTCTAGATCTCTAGACTTTCTGCTTACAGACCTCACACACACACACTGTTTGGGGTCTCTTGCCGGGAAATTTTTCAGCCGCGATGCATGAAACATGCTGATATCACCATACCTGTGCGATGGGATAGCGATGTTTTCTTCTGCTTTTCATGGTCGCGCCATGTGGGCTTCCCATGGCAGACATTGTCTACTGCAGCAAGAATCTTTTGCCGTTCTGCTGGTGGTTTTATGCGGATGATCTCCCGACACATGATGTAAGCAGCAAAACAAGTTCGCATTTCTGCAACTTCGGAGTCACTCACTGCGAAGGAAGAAAACCGTTTGAGGATGTTTGAGGTTGAATGTCGGGCAGGCATCGCAAACTAGAGCTCGGAATTTCCATCAGGGGTTGGTGCCGAAGCAATCGAAGCAACTTCCAACTATATATATATAACCTTTGTCTTCTTCGAGGAAACGCTCCCAATCATTATACTTGGGTCACTTCTTTGGAGGCATGGCTCGTGGAGCAGAAAAGCGAAAACTGTTTATGGCCACCTCCAAAAAGCATTGTCCTATTGCAAAGACCAGCGAGCAGCAAAGCCCTATTTGAGCACGCGACCACAAGAAGCGGAACCTTGGTTAAACATATTCTGGTAGTTTTGGATTGTGCGCACGTCGGAAATATCATACAGGGCGGAACAAGGGCTCCAGGAATCATAGCTGCCACACGGTCCATGCACCAGAAAAAGTCTTTACAGGGCTCACACGTCAAAAAACGAAGGCACGGACGGGGCGACAGGCATTCTTCAAACGCCTGCTTTTGTAGCAGTAGCAGCAGCAGCAGCAGGAGTAGTAGTAGTAGGAGGAGGAGGAGTGGTAGTAGTAGTAGTAGTAGTGGTGAGTGGTGAGTGGTGAGTGGTGACTAGGGTAGTGGCAGTGGTACAAGCAGCGTAGCAGTAGCAGAAGCAAACAAGCAGCAAGCAAGCAGCCAAGCAGCAGCAACAGTAGCAGCAGCAGCAGCACCAGGCTCCAAAGCGCACAAAGCCAGGCCAGGCTCCAAAACGCACACAGGTACTTCTTCCTCTACTTGAAGTAGAAACCCCAACAGCTCTTGCTTTGCGACAACCAGTTTGCAACTTCGTGGCGGCTTTCTTTGATTTCTGGTGTGCACGATGCTTCATGGAAAAGTCACCTTCTGAAAAACACAAATCTGTTATACACCAGCAGGACGCAACAGTGCATCGACTTCCCAAAATTCATCGCCAGGCTGGGACGCACAATTTATCAAAATGCATCGATTTCCGCATCTCGGAGTAGTAGTAGTAGCAGAAAGGTAAGCTTGGATATGTTTTCTAAGGCTCCAAGTTTACTCATTAATCCTACCCCCTCAACAGTTTTTATTATTGACTTCCCCTGGGCTTATGTACTACCTCCTTGAAAAATTGTTTGGAGCAACGAAATCGATCATTTTTTAACAAGGGCTTTTGACAGGCTTTTCAAGTAAGATTTCCATGAATCAAGCAAACCTCAAACGAATTAAGCAATGATCTTGACAGGATAGCAGGACAATAACATAGTTTTCCTTGGGGCAAGAACCTTAGTTATTTCCACCACTAAACTACAGTATATTCCGGGTGTGGCAATCATTGTGCGAAAACCTGTGATTATTCCCTCGATCCTTGACTATATAATTAGGATGCCACATGTATCGCCAAACATGCGCTCCCGCTTGGCTCTCGAGTCGCGTGGAGTGTTCCGTAGACTTGGCTTAGCAATTGCCAGCACGTAGGTCCGTGGGTCGTAAAGAGGTAAACTCACTACCTCACCTCTCTGCGCCGACTCTTAAGCCTCTCAGGATGTGGCTTGAAGATGCACTCACCCACTATACTAGATCTATACTTAAGGTGTGCACCTTTCGATGACTGTATCTGGCAGTCGTCTCAGCCGGATGTGCCGAACGTTTCGATCCACCACAACGCTTCACGTCTTCTCTGCATGCCGAACGCTTCGCCATCTCAATGTCTCAACACAATGTCTCAACCATCTCACCACTCACAACTGTGTCTGGATGCATCCAAATGTCCCCACATGTCCCCAGGGTGCGATTGAGAAGCAAAACAGGTCCGTGCAGGTCTGGTCAAGGATCAAGAAACGGCTCCCGGCTCGACATCCCAACACGTCAAAACGCAACACATCCCAACACATCCCATCACGGAAGAACACGCACCAGGGCAAAACCAGTTCTGTAGTCACTTTCCACCGGTGCATACCGGTGCTTTAGCAAAACGGGAGCTGGAAAAGGCCATGAAACACCCGTGAAAAGGACGTGAAAAACCCATGACAAGCGCATGAACACAGGGTGAAAGGCCGTTAAACACCTGTGAAAATTAGGTCTTGGAAGTTGGGAGGTGAAATGCGTCCGTTACGCTAACGCACCAGTTTAACCCGTCCTTTGGATTTGCTGGGCATCGAAAAATACATAAAAATATCGAAACATCGCGGGGAGGAAATCCATGTGAGCGCGTTCCGCGCAGCCAAAGACACGCAGGCTGGACGGCTTGTCGCTGGGACTTTTCCTGGCACTTTCTCAGCCACTCTCCAAGCCATGGGCGTCACAGAATGAACAAATCACAACATCTGGATGGCCAGGGAGGGGGATCAAGGCCAAGGGGGAATCAATACCGCCTGATTTGGAATTGACCTCTGCCGACACGCTGTTGGAGAATGTTCGGTTGATCGCCACATCTTTGGATGTCCCGGTGATCGCGAATGGTTCCCGAAGCATGATTGCGAAAAACTGATCTGTTAAAGTAGACTCTTGATTAGTAACCCCCCCATGTGGACTTCAAAACCTCTTCATTGCCATCAGGAGTCTACATTACATTCATCTTCTCCATATTGTTCAGCCATTCTTGGGCTGCTGCGCGTAACCTCAAAGATGGGACGCAACCAGTGGTTGACTCCAAGTTATCTTTTCGATGGCTTTGTACCCACATGTACCCACAGCCGCACTCTCCATGAGTCAACCATCCACGCTGGAGAAACAACAAAACTAAACAACGGCTGGTATGTAGTACAGGGGAAGTGGACACATGATGAACGTGAACCCTTCGAACATCTTAGAAGGCTATTTGTTGGGTACATTATCCCACTGATAATCACTGATACCAATAACATCCAGTAACGATGAACATGGTTAGTAAAGGCCGTTCTCAATAATAGTTATGAATATTTTTCCCGACTGAAATAGGACACACCCTAACTATATGTTCTACAAGCGGCACTGGTCGTTCATGTTTCGTCCGGCCCTCACCAACCACACTCCGTCCGTGGCACGGGCCGTGAAAAGGCGGCACGGGTCCCATGAAAGTGACGCCCGGTGGCCCCAAGCATTCATGGAATATACAGTATGCCGCATGGACCGTACATCGACCCCAGGTCAACCAGTCCCATGCAATGGGAAATAGGCCCAGTCCCATGGATGGCCTGGGACTGGGACATTGTACATGTTTTGCAGAATTCATCGTTGAGTGCCTCACTGGATGGGTCTCAGAGCCACACCTAATGGAACGGTAAAAGCATGGGTTTGATCTGGATTTCCAGCTGGGTCAAACACTGTGGTCATCCTGGAATCATGCTACACAAATCTACAAAACCTTCATACATACTCAGACTCATGGCCATGGCTGTGGGTCAAAGCCTCGAGCCCCAACACCATGTAGCTTGGCATCCCACATAGGTCAATCAAGGTCTCCTAGTTTTGACCGACAGCCATTGATGGCTGCTATTTAAAGGGTTCTATCGAGTGACTCTCTTCCCAGTCTCAGCTCTCCTCGTCTGCAGAGCTAGCAGAGGACGACGACCTGCAGCCGGCTGCCAGGACTGCTGCAGCTCCACTTTCACCCCACTTCCCACGAGTCTGGAGGATATCATGACCCTTGCTGTGAAGTTGCAAATCGGACTTCTGCACACTTATCCAAAACATGTAGTTCATTAACCTATACAACTATAAAAGGAAAACACACACATCGACCCATTCGAACCATGACGAGCATGAGGTCCTCGGTGGGAAGGAGGTCATCCTCCCTTCCGGTGGGCGCCACCGCGACCGCGACCGCACCTGGAGAACTCTGCTTGCTCTTGCTTCACGGCCTCGGTGCGTGGTCAGTGCAGGCCAAAGAAGACCGGTGACGCCGTGCCTCCAGAGGTGAAGGTTAAACCAACAGAGTATGGTACATCATGGTACATCAACATGTCCAACGCTAAAAAAGCTTACGCTCAAAAAGCCCTGGTAGGTACGTTACGTCACATTTCATCAACATACGCGTTGGAGTAGGTAGCGTGTGGGTCTCCGGATCCTTCGTTCATCTTTAGGTGGCAAGGTCACATCATCCGTTCGACCAAGCAACGGTGTGCCAGGCATGACTTCGATATCCGGAATGACATAATCATGACTGTGCAGCCATGTGAGGTTCAAACGGGTTCAAACGTGAAAAGTCAATGTTACAACTTCTTGATGGCGTCTAGACACCATCCCTTGGATCCGAAATGGACCAGGAAAGCCAAGGACTATGCTGTTATCAATCACCTCCTTCCAGGCAGGCAAGAATACAACACATGGGATGGGTATGGATCGGTCCATGAACATTTCTGACACTCCAACCATTTTGGACGTCGGTGGAATTTACAAGAATTGGATGATTAGTAGACCACAGCAATCAGTTGCGCTTCAGGGAATGGCTCCGCCTTGGAGAATTTGCCCATCGGGTGGGCTCAACCCAGTCAGACCAATTGACTTGAACAATGAGTCACCATATAGCAGTCTCCCATCAGGAACCCCATGGGCATGCCATCATGCCCCGGGCCAGGGCCCCCCATCATCACGTCGGTCGACTCCGGAGGTCTTCCGGAGTTGAAAAATCCCTTCGTTCATCCGAACCTATTGCCCAACACACCAAAAAGGCCTTCAGAAGTGCCCCCACCTCGCCCACCGGGTGCCCCCCGCCAGGACCGAGGATGGTTCCTCCTGTGCCGCCTTGGGCCACGTCTGTCGACTCTGGACATCCAAGGAGTCTGTCGTCAGAGTTGCAAATGAAAAGGTTTCACATGGTTTCACGGTTCAAGGCGGGCATTTGCCAACTACATGGTGATTTGTGGTCCAACAACTCTTGACTCCACCCCAAACGTGCCACTTACGACGTTGTTTTCAAACGAACGGACCACGTCCGCAGGACCGGCCGGCCCCGCACCAGAGACACGTTTTCCACCGGGTCTGTCCGTCCACACCCGATCCTCTCAAGCTGTTGGGAAGAACCCACAAAATCCAGAAAGAACCCAACCATTGCTTTGTGAAGAAACCCCCTTCCTTTAGAACCTCAAAACTCTTTGAGGTCGACGGGTTTCGGAAAGAAATCCCATTCTACTGACGAACGATCTCCGTACCGACTGGTGCCTCGAACTTCTCGAAGACCTGAGCGAAAAGAAAACAAATCAATCTCAATCCAGGTGGCTGCTTCCAGGCAATTCATGTCACAGTGGAAAAAGTTGACCAAGATTCTACGGTTCCTTTTCCTCCTTAGCTCCCAATAATCCACTTCTCAAACTTAGCTCCGCCGGTTCGCATCAGCGTTTCACAGCGAATCCATACAGACGAAACACGCAGTGAACATATTTATTAATATAAAGTCAATCAATGTAGCCAGTGATTGCAGTCAGACTAAGGGAGATCTCAACGCGAGCCCCTTATTCATGTGGACCTTGGGGGTTGAAGTATACCATTGTATAATATAGAAAGATCATGAAATACCAGACATGCCAAACATTATTGAGCCCAAACCGTGTGTTGTCTTTGGCAATGGAATGTGGCTTCCAGGCAATACCATGCATATATATATATATATATATAGAGAGACCCAATGAGTCCTGCCAGCAAACATGGTCAAAACTACCTAGAACCCATACCTCCCTTATTCGGACGACCAACCAACCCAAATATGGCCCCATGTGCCACTGCATGCCACTTCAACACTGGTATCACGTCATCCTGAAACCCATCATTGTTCACATCGCATCACAAAATTCAACCAAACAAACCATTTGCCAGGCCATGGACATGAGCATGCATGCAGCTTTTGATGACCCCACCGATGGTGTTTGTGTTTTAGGGTGTTGGACCTGCAAATTACATTTTCCTCATGGTGGGTTTGGGTCCTTGGTGCTCAGTGTGGTATTATTGCTCCCAGTAGTTAGTGTGCCGTGGTTTAGATCTCACCCAAGATCTAAACTCGGGAATTCCAGCTTCTGTCTTGCAACAACATCCTGTTGTTCCAAACAAGTAGATGAACGATCAGTCGACCATGCTGACACACGTGGTCACCACGCAGCCACCGCCTTTGGCCCCTGGCACGCGACTTCTTCCGCCTGGAGGCAGGACGGATCGGGATCGGGTGAGGCAGGGGATCTTCGTCTTCCAGTCATCCAGGAGTCATAGAAAAAAACAAAGAACAGTGAATTCACCCATGAAGTTCATGCCAAGTTCAGCTCTTCACAACACCCGCGTGGAGCTTCGCATCCGTTCGTGGCATCCTGACGTTGCGAATCGAGCTCCGATGGCTCTGAGAGGCGAAACAGAGGCGAACGGATGCTGGCGAACCCACCCTCTGGCCTCCAGAAAACACGGTGCTTTTGATTGGGGTTTCAATGGACATCCCAGCGATGTCAGGTCCTTCCCAGCGGAAGCCTCCGCGGAGTCCAGAAATACGACCGAGTTCATGTAGTTCATGAGGGAGTCAGGGAGCAATAGTTCTCCAGGCGTCAAAAGCCGGACCCAACAGGACAGCGCCAAGAATCCTGCCCTGGCTGCCCTGCCCTGCCTGGAATCATGGGCCAACGTGAAGAATGGTTTTCACTCCACGTCCATGAGTATTTCAGACATGTGTAGACCATAAAGGAACACGCCACATGCGGTTTTCAACCTGCGGGTTCCTCAATGTCACTTTCTGAGCCATCGTCACTTCTGCAACTTCGACTCTCTCTCCCTCTCTCTCGCTCTCTCTCTCTCCCTCCCTCCCTCCCTCCCTCGCTCGCTCTCTCTCTCTCTCTCTCCCCCGCAACATAGCCACCCATGCTATGTCCAACGCCGAGGCCTCTTTGCTGGTGGCGCTCCACTCGCGGCCTTAGACCTGGAGTCTTTGTCCCGTTCTTTTAAACCTTGGGGCTTGGCCTCTCACGCCTTTCACATGACCCCCGGGCACAGAAACGTGTGGTGCCTAGCGACCCCTAAAAAGTTTCCGTTTCCGGCTCCAGCATCTCCTCTACACTTGAGAGGCCCATGACACACATAGCAATTGAACATATTTACTGTAACTCCATTCTACTTGTCATTTCTTTAAATCTGTATATAGATTGCCTCGAAGAGGATTCACCCAAAAGCAATGAACACCCCAAATGACCAAATCAAATCACCCTAAGCAAAGGAAGTCAGGTCTAGAGAACCATCCTTGGGAGATTTGTTGCTTCGAAGCACCGCAAAGTGATGAAACCAGATTCCTGGATCCACACCACTGACATGTGCGGACGACTGCTTGACATCACAGGTCGTATATAGTATATATATATGTATATATATTAATATATATAATTACATATAATTACCAATCAATGCTTTAAACAATGATTCAACTAACACAAACATGAACGGATTTTACATGAAGAGTCTCAGTCTGGGTGAAATCCTAGCCCTTTGGATCATCCTTGCTGAGTTTGACAGGTGACTTCGCCCTTGCTAAGGAGCTCTGAACCCAGCCGTGCCTTTCGGACTCCATCAGCAAGTGAGTAGGAGAGAAAAAACAAAAGCAATTCCACAGGGTTGATTCCGATTCCCGTTGATGAACTGCGAACTACCCAACTGCTCTTTCCCCATGGGGCGGGGTCCAAGGAGGGAACCACGTATTGCATCCAGGGCCGAAAGACATGGACAGGGCCATCACAAGGACTGCTCACGTGCGAAACCATGAGGACTGATATATGTCATCAGAAACTGCTCCAAACCATGGTGGGTGAAGTTTGTTCTTGACCAGGCTTTGTGGACCCAACAGCCTCCTCTCGAGCAGAAGTGGCGGCAGCAGCAGTTGAACCAGAAGCTGCAGGTTGGGTGGAAGAAGAACACCAAGACATTCCATTTGATTCTGGAATGATTTGGCCCCATTCAGCATCCAGTGACCATGGCAGCAATGTTTATCTGACAAATTATGTATCTTCTCCGAAGAGTCTTCGGGGAGATAAGGCGGCCATGAGGCTGCAAGGATAACCATGTTCTGCAACATGTGACCAATGTGGGGATTTGACCTGGAGCCCTCAACGCCGTGTAGCTATGACCTTCCAGGTAGGTCAACCAAATCTCCCTCAAATTCATAAGACTTTGATTGAATACACCTCCGACCTAGGCTGCAAACCCCGGTTTCATCCAATGGTTTGGTTCCCAGGTCCCATGACTCATTGCCAAGTTCTCTTCACACAAAAATTAATATTTGACATACGAGAAGTGTAAACAATTTGGGATAATGCTAAGCAACGACCCAGTAACAAGACCGCAGAACACATACGTACATCGTTTTGACCGGATTCAGAGAAAATTAAAACAAATGCAAGTTTGAAGAAACATCAATCATCAACAAACATGAACATCATATCCCTAAAGAAACGCCGCACCCAATGCTGTTCAGACCTTCCTCGTGCTTCGGCTGTTTGGACGACCGGTCTGAGGGTTTTTCGGGCGCCCCAATGTTTTGCTGCTTATACACATGTCTGACCCAGCTCCATGATGGTGCAACAACATGGGCCTATACATTCATCAACCACGAAAGAAAACCAGTCATGTAACATGTAGGCCATGTAACATGTAGCAGTTTGATTGGTTGTGTCTGAAAAAAAGAAGAATGTGTTCATGTAATTTCCGACCATGTGAGGCTAAGTTTCATGTCCAGTGACCCTTAAGGGCCATGATCGATTGTACCAAACATAGAAGTCGGAGAAGAAACAACACCTGCAACATCGGGATCGATGGTGGTTTGGGGGCTCCGCCAGTTCCCGCTTTCGTGCTTCGGTTGGTTTTTGGAGAGCATTCTCAGCCTCCTTCGGCTCTGGCTTTTTGCAGCAAGACCTGGGGGAACAGGAGTCCCACACCTCATGTTGTCGGTGAGGGTGTCATGGTTGTCATGTGAAACGGCCACACGCCACAGATACCTCGATCGACGGCAAGGCCGATGTTCCATGCAAGCGGGCATGTAGCAGCAGCATGCAGGTCTTCTTGGAGCTACCAGGGCAGTGTGCTTTTTTTCTCAGCTCGTCGTGTTGGTCGCCATCCAAAAGACTCGTCCCCCCAAAACCATCCCACAGGTCCACCACTTGCCATGTGCGAGGTCCACCGGAAGGTTCCATGACCAGACCCCGGCTGCCGGTCGGCTTCGGCCTGCTACCGATACGGCCCGGTGAGTGAAAGTCTCCGTCGAAAGCAGAGCAAGTGTCCGTTATCCACAGGTCATGCGGCAAGGCAAGTGCGCACCTACTCCTTCAAACCAGCCGCCCTTTGAGATGTTTTTGTGAAACAACCCGCAAATGCAAATTTGAGGTGATCTTGATGGTTTCAAGGAAATGGGCAAGGTCGAGGCAGGCCTCATGCCAGCGGTGAAGGAGCTTGATAGGCTTGGCGTCAAGTCCGCGCCATGTGAATTGTCCAGGTCATTCTCACGTTGCCATTCCAGGGTCTGGGTTCTTCCCTTTCCTGGGCAGAACTCGGGTCAATGTGTTTGAAGATGTTTGAAGCAGAAACAAGCTGGTTTCGGCTTTCTCAAGTCACCCCCTCGCATGGTGATATCTGCTAGCATGGTTCCTCGATAAATCTGCAGCCATCCGTTGAAGTGCAACCAATGGGCATGTACCCCCTTTGCTGCATTGTGAGAGGAGCAAACACACATCTGTCCATGGATGATCTCTACACGAGGTGCCCAAGCACCTTGGCCAATCTCTCCATCCTGAATCTTGTCACCTTGTGTCACCCTCAACTCTAGACCTACCACCCACCCCGGCAAACGTCTCTCCTGCGCGGTCATATGCCGGTTCCACCGCTTCCTCAGATTCGTTTCCGGGTCCAGGGAGGCGCGGGCAAACAGTGCGGAGACTGGTCCAAGAGCCGCAGGTTGAAAACGTGTTGAGACGTCCTATCGTTTTTGAAGAATAACTGGTGCGGCGTCTGGTGTCTTGGTTGAGAAGTCTCGTTTTTGCAATGATTTCCCTGGACCCTCAAAGTACCCACCATAGTCAGCCCAAGTATGTCATACATGGAATCCGGATGCATGCGTCGTGTCCCATGTTCGAGTCCTTTGGGGGCCCCGGTCTGTTGAACCTGTTCCCTCAAAAGCAACTCCAAAATGTCCAACATCCTGATGTTCAATGGGACTGGACATATTGATTTCAGTCAGTCCGTTTCGGTTTCAAGACACGTCTGGTGTAGGATCCGCATGTGGATTGTACCTACTCCTGGAACCTGAGGCACCTCTATTTTGGATCACCACCCATTCAAAACTATGATCTTTTCCTATCAAAACAAAGGTCAAATGAGCTCTAGGCTAGTAGAAGCTAATTGGAGGTCCTCAACAAAAATAAGTTGGCCCTCTTTGGGGGACATACACCAACCATCCGGGCAAACCTCGACCAAACCGACACTTCCTGGAGCGACATGCCTAAGAGGCCCAACCAATCCATGGACCCTCCGAGCAAATATAGCAGGGGACGGGACAGCAAGGGTCTGGGACCCTCAAAGAACCTTTCAATTTGAGGGTCCGGATTGTGGTGGCCAACAGATCTAGCTGGACGCACCAGTGTTTGACATCATCTGGAGGTATTGCTCTCTTAACAAAAAAAAAGCTAAACAAAATAAATGTTAAAACATTGTTCCGTTCACCCTCAACGACCCTTCCTTCCAAGGACCGCTGTCGGTGCCCAGTGGCAGCTCTTCGGTGAAGACCTCGCCTGGATCGCCTGGGTCGGTCGAACCACGAAGAAGCGGAGAGCGCCAGCGTAAGGGGCGGAGAGTTCCTCTGTTGAGACAGCCACACAAAGAAGATATATCAGGCTTTAGGCATTGTGTTGTTTATGTTTTTTCCGGTGCAAGCACATGAAACACATATGGAAACCAATTAATATTGTATCACATGAAAAAGTGCAATATGGTTTGTTCTGCAAGGGTGGACATGCTGTTTATTGCACTTGGACAATATTTGCACATTGGTTTCATTTATGCTGTTTATTGGGTTTCATCCCAAGTGTCGCTTTAATGACTCGGCTCGTGACGGAACGATCAGAATGTTTGGCCTCAAGCTTCAATGCCGTACCTCAAAACATCTTTATTTTTGTGCATGTTCATCTTGAACCACCTGTGGGTACATATCCCTACAAAAACCAACGGAACAAAGGTGTTCATGACCCACCAGCACCAGCCCTTAGACCAAACCCCGTCCACATGAGTGCCACCTTTCGCAGGTCTGGGAGATGGGTGTGGCGGTTTCCAGACCTCCCACAGACTCCCTACAGGCTCGAGAACGGGAAGAAACGTCAGACCGATCGAGTCAGGAACAGGAATCATCCAAACGAAAATGGAACTCCGCCTGGTACTTCCTGATATGTCCAAGTGCTTCATGCCATCACATGTAATTATAAAACAACTAAGGTCGGTCTTTCTCTGATTTCTACAATTCATCATCAGTTCCAATCGCCAGACTCACCAACATTTTGTGGTAGACCATGGTCTATCCATCTGTGTGTGCATGTAGCTTGACCATCTTAACCCCACATAACCCCACTGAGTTTGCCTCGTTGCCGGCGTTGCGGTTCCGTCGCTGCGTGGCAGCGCCCCCAAGAGTTCCCCGGCGCAGCCCGGCGAGGCCCGAGACGCCCGTGTGGGACCTGGTCCAAAGAGAAGGAGCTTCTACCAGTGGCCCCCCCCGGGCCCCAGGCCCGGCTGCCGGGCCATGCCGGGCCGTTTCAGGGGTGTCCAATAAGAGCTTAACCTCAGAGGTTCATGGGTGTCTATGGAACCACCCCCGAAGCGGGGGAGCTGGTATGAGATACATCAGGAACTGTTGCGAAGTGCTTGGTGTTTCATCTCAATAGTCTCGCTGCATCCACGTTCGAAGGCTAAGCTTCCAACACATGGACCCTCCGACGGAGGCTTCCGACATGGTAGGCCCTGAAAAGGTGGAAAACATGGCATGACCTGGTCTGGCGAACCTGGCGAACCTGAATAGGATACCTTTCCGCCCAAGCCAAGGGAAAATGATAACATATACGACATATACGTACACATATACTATACTACTGATAGAACCTGCGGGTGCCTTTTCGTCCCATATTTGGGGCCACCCAACAGTCCGGACACTGCTTCTAATACATCTTTGGACCTGTCATGTCATGCTTCTCTAACGCTCGGTCTAGATCAAAGAGCAAAGCATCCTCATGCATCCTCGAACATCTCACGACCTCAAAAGGTCTACAAACAAACACATGTGGATTTTGGAGACATGTTCTCGCAAAGAACTTACACATCTTAGCAAGTAGTTATATCATAGCTACCGGGTGTTACCGTGCCCTGACCTAACTTAAGTTGTCCTAAGTTCCTCACTGGTGGGTAAATATTCTCACATAATAAGTTTCCCATAGTTTCCCGAATGCCAATATCTAAAATAGAAATAACATGTGTGGTTAGGCATAGGTTGACATAGTAACATGTGTCATTTCATTCAAATGTGCATTTGGAGCACGGCTAAACAACATGGACAAAACCATCCTCAGTTGCCTTGTTAGCTTGCCTCTTGGCATCTCTGCTTCTCTGACAGGACGACCTCCAAAGTAACAGGCACCACCGAGCGAGGTGGCTGAGCCATCTCGCGGTCCGTGCGCATCTGTCGTTCCTGTGCGCCGCCCAGTCCAGGCGCCGCTTCGGTGACTGGTCAGCCCCAAAGCGTGAGGTCCAGTGAGTCAAGGAAGGTGCGTCACCACGCTGCGTGAGGTCCGCGACGTCGCGACGCGGCGATGCGAAGCCTTTGGCGACGAGATCGCCGTGAGACGCCAAGAAGTGCAAGCGCCACGCCTGGAGACGGCCTTGACGACCTCCTGTGATCTGCCATAGCAAGGTGCTGCACGTCGTGATGGTCTGCAGTGCATACCCCGCACCTTGCATTTCAGGCCGTGACCTCAAGGCATAGGCGCGCCCGGCGAGCCAGAATGCAGAAGGGGATGATGATGGGTTCCTCCGATCATTCGATGAGATTTTGCCAAGGGGGTTCCAGACAGCGTTGACACTCTTTCCAAGTGCGTTTGATCAAGTGATGAGACTCAAACGCCAATGACTGAAGGGTCGTAGCGACTGAAGGGTGACGATCTTGTTGATGCTGATCAGAGGCGGCTGGATCCGGAGGTAGAAAAACATATATACTTTTTCACTGCCAAGACACAGCGCAAGACGAGGTAGACGCTGTATTCTTCGGTTGCAGATTCTGGAACTAGCGTTGTCACCAAAGATGCCTTGGAACTTCATCAGACTTGATGTCCCCTTCATCATCTTGATCAGGACTCTCATCCACAATGGATTCAGTCCCTCAGGCCTCAGGACATTTTTCGGGACAGGTGAGTTCACGCCCGGATCTGGGACCCTTCATCTAGTCTGGTGGACGCCTTGTCACTTGAGATCAATGGTTGCTTGCGTAGACGCCGTAGATGCTTCAAGAAATGGCCCGTCCGAAGCGGTGACAGGACAAATGCTATACCCCAAGAGTATGGGCCCTCAAATGGGAAGCTTTTGAGGTTCCGGACCCCTGCTATGTTCCAAGGTGTCGGGTCCGAGCCCTGCCATGGAGGGTTGAGGGATTCTTCCTTCTGTTCTGGATTTTTGGCTCGGCTAGAGGACTCTTGACCACCCCAACCATGGAAAACGGATGCGACAAGTAATGCTGATACCGGTGTTTTGAACAGTGTATTGGACTCTTGACTCCTCTCTGAGACCTCCGGCCGCTCAGGAGAAGAGTCTGGGAGGCGCAGCTCCTGCAAGTGAGATCCAACAAAACAGTTCCCCCCGAATAGATTGAATAGATAGTATGTTATATTATGTTATATTTATGATAGTATGTATTCTGTAATGTAATATATGTATATAATGTTCCCAAAACAGTATACATCATGTGCCCAAGCACTGTTCTTGGAGCCTTATTATTGCAATTTATTGGTGGAACTAACAATGTGGAACGCCGCTCTTTTGGTGGACGGGTAAAGGGCCTCAGTGGACCTTCAGATCAGGTAACGTCGGAGAATTGTACGCCAGCAGCACCAAATATACTTATAGAGCTTGGGTCTATCCTATTGCCAGTAACAAGTAACAGTGGATGATGATGGTTAGTAAAGGCCTTTTTCGAAAGTAGTGATAATCGTTACTGACTGTTATATACAGGTAATAATAGGACAGATCCTAAAAAGGCCTCTTAGAGCCCATTCGATATCTGTTTTGATAGGGAAAAACACAAATCATACTTTGGATGGGTGGTGATCCAAAATAGAGAATCCCTCAGGTTCCAGGTCTAAAAATTACTGTAAATCATATTAAATAAAGTATAGTCAGCCAACACCTAGTGCATGGATTGTTGCAGTAATTGCTTGGCATCCACTCATGATGGCTCCTCCTGGGTTGAGATTTCAATGTCAGCGGTGTGATGACCCGTCCGATTATTATATATATAATGGCAAACTTTTCGCTGGGCATTTGATTGGTCCCCTACCCCCTGCCCCGGCCAAAACCTCGATGCCCAGTCTCAGTGGTAACTCATGAGCAAATGGGACTTGGGGCGTTCCCTTCGGGCATCCAATAGGCACAGGGATGCATCAAATCACCTCAACCTATGCACGGATTCATTGATCCCCGTTCTTTGATGTTCGCAAAGGACAGTCAGACCTGTGCACAAGCAAAAATCATAGCCCGATGGTCGAAGATCCATGATTGGTCAGACTATGTCTTGGACTGCCTGATAGTCTCCCGACAACTCTTCCTATCCGATCCACATGATCCAGCGCTTTTCTTTATCGACAAACAAAAACAAAGCTATGCTCACCTTGCTCAACTCCATGCTGAACAAAGAGCTTGTTCTTACACGACATCCGTGCTAAAGATATCTGCTCTGGGTCAGACTCCTTGAGGTCTTTGCTTGATAGGCCTAGTGGCATGGGATGCTTCTCAAGGCCTAGTGGGCACATCTCAGAACCCTCACAAACAGGCCATGTGTCATCATGCCGTTCGATCGATCTTGTTCTCCTCATCTCCCCTTCTTCAGATTTGGTGCACAGCCGTGCAATGTCTTCGGCTGGGTGTCCTCATTGCGGCCCCAGGGGTTTCACATTAAACGGAATCTACCACTAGGCCATGGGCGGCCACGGGCGGCCTAGGGTCAAAGCTACACAATTCCCGGCTAAATAAAACCTGACCAACGGGTACGTCTATCACCCCATCAAACATCAACTTCAAACACCTTCCATGCCAAACTGAGGTATCTTGGGTCTTGGGGGGAAACTATACTAAACACAACATCTTCCTGCCAGTACATGGCATCTTTCGCACTCACTGAGACGAAAGGACCTTTCGCACGTCATTTTCCGGCTCCTTCCGGGTGGCATCGGGTCCGCGCGTCATGGCCTCGCAGCAGCATGGGCAGGTGAGCTTGCAGCATTCGGGTGAGCCGAACCGCGGCTGCTCGGTGTGGCTGGGAGAAGATCTCTGAACTGGGCAACCTCCAAAAAGGACCGGGACTCCTTCACCTTGATTTCAAGGTCACGCACCCAGCGAGCCGAGCGCCAATCGGATCGATCAAAGTTCAATGACAACCGCACCTGGATCTTGGTCGCCTCCAACCAACGTTCACCTCGGTCAAACAATGTCAAACACATGGCAGTTGCTGACCTCCTCAGTTTCCCTGGAACATACAGGGTTACCGGAACCCTTTTCTACTTGTTGAATCTTAGTGGGGAACCACTCTCCACAAAAAAGTTTGGCAGGTTATCGGCTATCCACTAATTCCTGGGTAGGCATCTCGATTCTGTGGTCGTGAGGAGTGACAGTTTGCACCGAACCTAGCGCCATTCAAAGAACAAGTACAAGCGTGAGCAAGATGCTCCTGCCGTCAATCTACCAACAATGTAGACTCTTGATTTAACACATCCTCCATATGAAGAGGTGTTTCAACTCAAATGAGGTGGTGAATTGCTCCTCAAGAGTCTACATTATACGTATCACCTCTTTCCCGGGGGTCGTGTCCGTCGTTTCGCCTCGGAAGGAGTCGCGCCTCTGACCCTCGGTCGCCGGTTCAAACGGGGCAGACCGCTGGGCGGTCCAGAGTCACCCCAGTCGCAGCAAACAACAGCTTGCTGCTATTAGCTGCTAGCTGCTACACGCACCACGCAAACATGTCCAAAAGTACCCATGTGTTGAAACATGTTGACACATCCTACATCTTCGGAGGACCCCTTGGAATTTGAGGATCATACATTGACAGGAGGAATCTCTAGTACGCACACTGTTTATGGATGGCTCTACTACAAGTGCTCAAAGTCTACAGAGCTTGAAGGTTTCTTCGAAGCGCTTGCTACTGGGCCCTGCACACAGTGCAAAACACGCCATAGTGACCAAAAGCCAAGAGACCCAATGCCCAAAACAAGCCCAAAACAAGCCCGTTTGTGGTTGAATCCCTGTCAAACAGCTGGCTTTGTGGGTGGATTGTAGGCCTTTTCCGCTTCCAAACATGAGCGGATGAAAGTATATACGTGTTGCTTGTGAGAATGTCTTGACCCTTCTTGACCCCAAAATTCCTGATTCCAAATCCAAGACCAAGCCACGATCTTGTGCGTGTCCGCTGTAGCCGTTCCGCGCGTCCTGCGTTTGTTTGGCAAAAACCAAAGGGTACCCAAACAACCAAAGAATTCACACTGCCTTCTACGAACTACAGTACTACTTCTACTTATTGCATACCCCGGTTCGTTTTGCCCTGTTTTGTGGTGGCAAGGCTTTTGAACCTGCAATGAGACTCGCCTGGCCTCAGCAAAGGCCAGTCTCATGTCCGGGTCTTTGATGCAAGAAGGTTGTGGTCTTCGCTTCCATTGATTTCATGCGATTGAAGCGGTCGTCCTCTTCGTGAACCCCAAAAACACGAGCTGAGGAGCTGCGGTGCCCGGTTCTATCCCACATCTGGTGATCTATGATCAGAAGACCTCGACTGACTGACCTGGGTAGGCCATGATTCAAACTCTAAGCTCGTGTCTCTGTGAACTCGCCGCCCGAGGGAGCATCAACAGGCTGCAAACCTCCGAGAAGGTCACCACGTGAGGAGCATCGTCCGGCAGATCTTCTACCTACGCGTTTACCGCGGCAGAAGTCGTGGTGCCAAAAGCCCCTGGATCAAATCCCCTGGATGAAAGAGTCTGGTTCGCAGGGATATAGTTGAATTCTTATAGAGGCCTAAGCCTACTTGATCTATGGTTTCAAAACCTAGCTTTGACTACTTCTGTCTTGGTCTTCGCAGCTCTCAACCTGTCTGCGGGTCTATAGTTTTCATTGCCGTGTTACCGAAGCTAGAAACTCTTGGCACAGCAGGAACAGGAGATGTCTAGCCACCATGCAAAGCTTGAAGACATGGACCCCCAAGGATTCTAAATGGGAATGGGTCAAAGCCTGGAGCCATGGTCCACCACGTAGCAAAAAGACCTCCCACAGCCAAATATGTGACGTGTATAAAAGCCTTTTAAGGATCACGTAAAGTATAGCATCCTTTCTGATCAAACTGACGCTCTGACACAGCCAGCGGCCCCTTCTTCAGCCCTTCTTCGCGGCCCCGAGCTCCCCGCGGTTTCGAGCGCCGATAGACGGCTCGGTCCAACCGTGGGCATCGATCGGATCGTCTGACTGAGATGGGCGTTTGCTCCCGTTCTTTTCTGCGCCGTTTAGACTCTAAACCTCCACTGCAACACGTTCACCGGATGCAGTAGCGCCGCATGGCCACTGCCTCATCTGCGCCAACATGTTCTCCAGATGTTTGTGGGACTGCCTGGAGAAATGCGACCTTTGTGGCAATAAATACATTGAAATCTAAAGCTGGGTGGAAGGCATCGGCATGTAGACCCGACCATGTTCCCACTCGGACGGTCCGCCGATCCGCGTCTGGTCCGCTGGTCCGCGCCTCCAGCTTGACGTCCTGCATCGAGGATCGGTTGCTTTCGAAAGCCGGGACGCGAAGAAGTATACACTCGCAACAGAGGTTGAAAAACCCTATAGGCTATCCCATAGGTACCCTGGTGGGGTCGTTTTTCAGGTCACTTAACCTCTGTTGGTCACTCAAAAGAATCCAAGGGATGTGGCCCGGATGGGGTGGATTTTTTATGAGTTTTTGCTCCCGCTCCGTCTCAGGTCGATGGTCCATGGCCATGACCTTCGAAGACAGAGGCGAAGCATCGGGTCGAGGCTGGGTGACCAGTGGGTTCCAACGACCATCTCGGACACCGGTTGCTTATACGCTGCCTGGGATCCTCTGAGTCAAGGAGTGCAAGACGACAGGAACTCAGGTGCAAATACCCCAGGCCTAGAAGGGGGTGAATCAACTCATTGCCGGTGGACTTCTATGAGGACGTTGGATCGGTCACACCAGGAACTCGGTGTCACCATCGGATTTCACACCATCGGACACCAAGGATAGCCCGAAAACCGCAGCAACCTGGTCAGGGTTACCACCATCTTCCCTGTCCATCCAGCAAAGGAAGTCTCCATTCAACTTCCCCCAGCCTCCAACAATCAGGTCTACCACCGTGTCACTATTGGTCTGAACCTTCTAGGTTCATCCATCAGTCAAGCTTTCACAAGTTTTCTCCTCAAACGCAACGAGTCAACTCCCCGGCACCCACCAGACCTGTTGTAACTCCTGCACCTATGAACCCACTTGGAAAAAAACACATGATGCCCGTGTGTTAAAATAGACCAAAACCCATAGCAGATCTCAGTGATGCCAGCTGGGGGACATTGAAAAGAGTTCAAGTCTTTTGGAGTTGTATATCTCTTTCGCCTTCACGACCAAAACTATGGTTCCTGTTTACTTCAGATCCTTAAAGAAGAAAACTGCAAACCGTCGGTCTGCATTTCTTTTGAGGGAGGATTCCATTCAGGCTGACGAGGCTGCTTGTGATCTCAACACCCAGTTGAGGACATTCGTATTGTTCTTTAAATGGCTGAATAGTCAGTGGCACATTTGTGAGATGGTCGAGGGCCACTTCGTCGACTTGGCTATTTGTCGGCTACCACATATGCTTGTGGTGTTTTCGTGCTTCCGAATGGACGCAGTGTTGGCAAGACACTGTGGGACCGTGGGATTACTTTCATCTACTTTTAACTTGAAGGCGCACTGGCGTCCAGTTGTCCCTGGTGGCTCCGCTACCTGACGTGTTCGGGGTTTCGCCTCGATTGTTTAGATTGCATATGCTGAGGATCTTTCCAATTCGATATCATGTCTACCTTACGCATAGCTGAGGGTAGCCATTGCACGCGACGCGTGTACTAAACGACAAAGGCCAAAAAACACCCATTGATTGGCGGTCGACCAATTTATAAATTACACATCCACATGGTGTTTGTTGCCATCGAACTTGGTGTCAGGATCTGATCTCAAACTCGTCCACAGCCACCTCCCTTCATCCACCTCCATCGCTCCTCCTGCGTGCTGGACTTCCAGGCCGTCGAGGGCCCTCGCTTCGGCGAATGGTGCTGCGAGGCCGGCGTGGTCGAGACGGGCTCCGCCACGACCTCCAGTCACCGACCGCTCCGCGTGAGAGCGAAAAGCGAAGGCCGCCCGGTCCGCCCAGAGTTGTATGCAGTACAGTACGGAAGGGTGATGAAGTGGATCTGTTCACAATTGACCAAAGTCTGATGTTTCCCGAAATCGAGTTGATTTGGGGGTCAATAGTCCCAGACAGGTCGTGTCTGGGCATTGAAACATCCATGCCAACCCGCGGTCTTAGGAGCCACCTTCAACCTGCATGCTCGGACATGGGCCGTAGTATAATATGGAATGAACAAGAGAAACCTCAACTGTCACAGCAAGCCTGTCGCCACTTTGCAAGGTTGTTCTGCGTGCAAGTCGGTCGTTCTGAGGGGCATGACTTGCGTGGAAACCCACGGATTTCCCATCATTTCACCGATGAAACAACTGAACCGCTCCATGCAACCCCAGAACAATTATTGTGGTGGTGACAAAATGTTTATTATGTAGACGCCCAATTAGATACTGTAGAACAATAACATCCCTTTCAACATGTATAGGAAACTGTGACACTATATCTATTTGGGGGCCACTATATCATACATATCTATATAATCTGCATACTACATCAATTTAGGACCTTCGGTTGGTAGGTCATCGGACCAAGTTTGTGCCTTTCATGATTAACTTGGGCGCCATGTTTGATCATGGCACTGGCCTTTCATCCCATTACCGCGAGTCTTCTGAAGAGTCCCCACCTTTCACTTCACCCCATTCATTGATCTGAGTGGACCACCTGTCACAGATGGCCCTACAGTCCAGCCATACCTCGACTTCGACTCATGGCCACATACCAATCAAATCAAATCAGCATTCCTTTGATCATGGGTGAGTCCCCCTTAGCCTTCCATCCTCTTCCATCCCCCTTTCCGCCCTTTCCTTCTTCCCTTCCCTCACCTCCTCCTCTGCCTCTGCAGGATCTGCACTACTGACCTGAGACCATACCCACCGTCCGCCGTCCGTCCACAGGGCGACACGGAGCAGCGATCTTCGTCATGGTGGCTCCGACGTCAGGGCAACGGAGCGGCGACGAAGTGTCTGACTTCCGACAAGGGTAGATCGAGAAAACAGGAAAGGATGGTTCTAGCATAGGGGATTGTCTCCTATATATTAGAACCATCCTTTTAAGGGTAGAAAGTCTTTTTGAAAGGATGGTTCTATAGTAGAGGATGGCTTAAAGATCTTCAAGGTGCTCAGAAAAGCCAGATAGTCGAAAACCCGGCAACAGTTGGTAGATGATGGTAGATGTTGGTAGTATGTCGCATATATCAGCCGTACACAGTGCCAAAAACCTTCGATATCCACTACTATGATTATGACTAACAATGCCTAAGATGCTGGGAAGTCGTCGGCTGTCAGTGGTTCATCCTACTGGCACCTGACTAACAGGCAAATATATAATCAATTATCAGCCAAATGTTCAGTTAGCCATCTCACACCTCAGAATGAGTCCTGGATCCACTGGATGCACACCGCCTACCTAGGATCTTCCAAAGAGTGAAAACCTCCCAAGACACCACTGGTTCGGCTACCTTCCAACACTGGTCCAGTCCCATTTCCACGCTGGATGACCTACGTTCGGCCCCGAACCATTTCAACCAGCCCCCACCCGAAGGGCCTGGGCTTCCCAAAACCCCTATCTGACCGACTGGGAGCGCTCTCGTCCCAGAGACATAGATCCGCTGCACGGCCGTGGCGCGCGCCGCCGAGCCCGTCAGCAGATCGGTGGTGCGCGTCCACAGGTTCCGCAGCGCGCGCATGGAGCGACGCGCGTGGCGCCACGCGCGTGGAGCCGAAGACTGCCGGCCGTGTTGGCTTTGTCTTTTTTGGGGGGCCCAGGTAAACAGGATTGCTTAAAGGTTAGGTGCCATGGGAATCCATGGTATATTTTGTTGAAGTGCTATGTTGACTTTCTACGCAATTTCATCTGCTGCTCGTCCAAAGCGAGAAGGAAGTTGACAATAAGCTATAGACTATACTTAGTTTGATGCCATTGCCAAATATATCGTGCATCCAAGTGAGCAGCTTCGAAAACCCCTATTACTTTTTTGTATAATCCAGGTTTGCTTTCGCAAAGCTTTCGCGGAGCTTTCGCGGCCTGCATTCTGGCTTTCGCGGAAGGTGTGGTGTTATGTGGGGCTTTCGCGGCGGCTTTCGCGGCGATTCGTTTTCAATTGGGAAATTCGATTGGGATATTGTACAATAAAGTGATTGATCTATATAAGTTATCCGATATATGTGTCCTTAGGGTGGTCAAAACTGAACAAATTTCTTTCCGGCAACATCCTGGCACAAGGAGTTGTAGCAGCACCGTTCAAGTATTATTGTTGTCATCAGAAGAGGAGGAAAACTTGCTGAAACTTTTTGCTGGGGCCAGATACCTTTCCCGGATATTTTCGACTTTCGCGGTTCTTTCGTGAGGCTTTCGCGCGGGTTTCGCGGAAATTCGTCTGGGCTTTTCGATTTTCCCCTGAAACACTTGCTCTTCAGCGCTGCTGCTGCTGCTGGCTGGCTGGCTGGCTGGCCTGCTGCGGCTGCCTGCATAAAAATATGGTCACCCACACAAACAACACGACATGCACAAGAAAATCGACTTTCGCGAAAGCTTTCGCGACGCTGTTCTTCTGGGGTTCTTTCGCGGGGCTTTCGCGAACCTTTCGCGACCTGCGTTTTGGCTTTCGCGAAAGAATGTGAGATTACAGTTTGCACACTTTTCAGCATAGAGGTTTTTGAAGCTGCTCAAGTGAGAATGACTAGCACCACTCCTCACTGATCCTGAAGTAAGCTTGGCCATGGAAGAACTGTCCTGAAGGTTCACGTTTTGATTGTAGGAGTCTGGAAAACAACTGGTGCGTTTCAATCAATTCCAACATCTTCAGTTGGGAGAACTGCTCAGTTCATATTGAGACAGGAGCACAGTCAAGGGATGTCAAGGGCAGAAAATAAATGTGTCTTTTGTTCTTGTGATCATCTTTCCTTGAACCAATGGCTTCATGCCTTATAGCTCATGTCCGAGGCTTGCCAACACAGTCTTTATCTGAAAATGGCTCGGGAAGAGACTCCTCCCAGCCTTGGACCTACCAGCTCGGAAAGAGACACCCCAGCTTTATTCCTTCTGTCTAGACTCATGGTCCTCTAAGTCCTCCTAAGTCCACAAGAGAGGTCTTCCATTCTGACTTCAAATAACTTCAGCCCTTCAACTCGGACGTCCTTCAACTGCTCAGCAGATCGCCGATCGCGGACCCATCGCACCATCGCCCCTTTTGGACGCGGGGTCTGGACGGCTGGCGGAGGCCGCGGGGTCTCGGAAAGTCAACGCCAGTTGTCCCAGGAGTCTCAGTAGGTCGGATGTCTGACCAAGTCGACCCGGTGGTCCCGGTGGACACAGCGGACACACGAAATCAAAGAAAGAATGGGGGTTGGACACGTCTCCTGCTGGATTGTTCCCTGGTTATACCAGGTGAAACATACTTATGCGTTTCCAACCCAGAGATGTCAAGGAAGAAATGACTTACCAATTGGCGCCAACTGGAGGACATCAGCTTGTTGTTGTTGTTGTTGCTGCCTGTGCCGGCCTGACACTGCAATGCAACACACACACACACACACAAAGATGTAACATGATAATATAGATATATGTTGATATAATAGCACTAAACAATAGCCCACTTCTTACTCTTTCCCTGTAGCCTTTGCACTTTTCAGCGGGTCTCCTGGGGCAATGGGCGTCAATGGCGTTTGCCAAATTCAAACGTCCTTCATTCCAGGATGCCCTGATGGCCCTGATCCGGGTATGGCCCAAAAATCAAGTCCACTTGGCCCCTGCAGCATCTTTTGAGCTTGAACCTAGGGGTGCCTTTCAAAGGGTCTTTTCGAGCCACATCCAGTTGCTGGAACTCAATTCGACTGTCGTGAATCCAAATATCTTGTTTCATCCCACAATCCCTTGCTGCGAAACGTGCCGCGCCCGCAGCCGATTGGTCGATCCAAAAAAGGGCAAATCGTTGGCTCTTGACCCCTGTGAAAAAACAAAGAAACCACCGCAAGCTACATGCCACAGCCACATCCTTCAACCCCTTCCCACTCACAGATGACAAATATGCACACCTTTGTTGGGCAGGTCGGAGCAGCAAAAAAAGAGACTCGGTGGATCCAACGGGGGACGTGTCGACGCTAGAGCTTGGTCCTGGGAACCCGAAGTTGAGAAGGCAATGAAACAGGTGAAAATGGATGGCTTGTGAACAGGGGTCATTTTGCTTGCATCACTAGTAGCTGGGAGTCCAGTTTCAGGAGGCGGGGGCCAAACAAGAATAGAAGGGCGTGGTGCATCATATGTCGATGTGAGCAACTTTAGCCGCCAGGATGCCCTGTGCACTCTGGGATACTGTGGGTATGTATAAAATACGGTTGGTTGCAGTTGCAACAAGACCAGCTTGAGTTCCAAATGCGGAAGACCTCATCCGAGCATCCCCTCTAAATGCCGAATATCCACACCTTGCTTTTAAAGCAAGGTGTGATAGTGCAGCTACGAAGGGAGCTTCACAAAGCATTCAAGAGGGGCTAGGCTAGAACATGGAGTTCTTAGGCAAAAACACACACACCAACAACTAAATAATCGGATTCCCCCAATTCCCAAGTGACCTTGGCAGGATTTCAGCGTCCTCATGCAGAGGATCTTGAAATGGCAAGAGTTGAGGGTGGCAAAAAATAGACTTGTTGGTTCTTGTTCGATCTGATCCTTCAGTCCTCGGGTTAGCCAATCAGCAGAATAGCTTCAGTCCTGCTGCCCACTACAGCAAAAAGGAGGTTGTGTGCACATGTCTGTGGCGCCCATGCAACCGAACATACCATAAAACACATACAGTAACTCTACACAGCAGTTGTGGAAGGAAGGTTACATACGTTCTTCTACCCACTTCAATGGAAAGCCAAGGTTTCAATACTGTACACGTTTTGGAAGATGAAGCCTTTCTAGACTGCTCATGTGCAGCCAAATGGCAAGGAGTCGGCGGACTGTCCGGTAGCCAGGAAACCAAACAAAAATTGGCAAAGGATCCTTTTCCATCAATGCTACCCTAAGAGATGTTGGTTTGCCCAGAAGTCTTCTGAGGCAGGGGATGTTTGTGCTTGCGCATGCACCTTCGAAGACCTAGACCAGCCTTGTGAAGCTGCGGCTTCGCTGGCTTATGCAGCTTAAGTTTGCATGCCCCGATGCACAGCACACGGCATTTTTCGCCCAAATGAGGATTGAATGAAGTGCCAGGCATGAAATGCACTTGATATGCCATGAGCTTTGTAGACTTCGGACTTCGGCAGGCTTTTCGGTTTTCCCCGCAGGAGGCTAAAGCAACTGGCCACAGGATTAAGATGAAAGAAACTGCTAGTTCGGAAAGGATGGCACAAACCCAATTGGCTTGTCCCCCCTGGCGGTCCCTAATTAGTGAAGGATGCCCATTTACTGATCATGGAAGGACTGGCTACCATGTCATATTCTGGGCTACAAAACACAGCTGAACTCTTCCAGGTTTTTGAAGGGCCCCCAAATCGAGCGACCACATCGCTGGATGTGCATGTTAAAGGGCTGCTATCCCTACACGACATGATTCCGACATCCACCCCAGCTTGAGGTCGGCTCAGCGTCCAAACAAAGAAGCTCAGCACTGAGATGGCTGTGGGTCATGACAGCAAGATACCGACCGGTTGACCTACCTGGCGTAGGTCTTTCACTACATGGTGAACCAGGGCTCCAGGTTTTGACCCATCTCCAAATAAACACAATTGTGAACCGAAGATCTGTGGCTCTGCTAGGGAGGCACCTGAGACTCAAGATAAAGGAACAAATGGACCGTCTGTTCCTCTTTCTTGAGGACATACAGCATCATACAGCTACACCATATCATCTTAAAATCAATGAACTCGAGGCTTTTAGGTGCCCCCAGTTTGGAGCCCTCGCCGATGCCCTGCAACGGGGTGTTGGTTGTCTGCGTCTCTGCGCGTTCAAAGAGTTCCGGTGCCAAACTGCACGGATCGCGTGGCCCGGACCCGGATCAAGTGGCCTGTCCTGGCGGCGCCGTGCTGCACTAAGCTTGCAGGTTCGACACCCCTGGGTCCTTACTTATGTCTTTATATTTGTTTCTTTTTACTTGGACGCCTTTTCCGCACACTCGCGACGCACCAAATGTCCGAGCCCTGCATGTTACAGACCCGAAGAAACACCATGCTACACCTGCATGCTAAGCTGTTGGCAACAAAAAGGCCAAAGCCGGGATATGTCAAGACAGGAGACTCTCTCTATTGGTCTATTGCAACTATATATTTACCAGTACCCTCATCGTCACTGCAACTTTTGCTGACTGAAGAATAAAACAAAGTGTTTCTCAGGCAATGGTCGTCAAATCTGCTCAACTGGATCACGAGCAACCGGTGCACTAATGCCTGGGACTCGTTTGCGTAAAAGATCCTAAAAGTCACGTGGAGTGCATGCCTAAAAGTCAATTCTCAGTAATCAAACGGTGTGCCACATCTGGGCAAATGTAAAACCAAACTACAAAGCGGGTCATGTGAATAAATAAATCCACCGAGCCACACCGTGGTGGACCAATTCATTCACCATGGTTGACCAAAAGATTCCTTGTGAAGTTGATCCAACAAGTTGGGAATGACCACTACCCCACCCATGCAGTTAAGGAGATGAGCTAGGATGTGGACCCTTCAAACACAACAAGTAAGGGATGATGTGGAATGAAATGAGGGATCCTGAGGAATCTATAGCGGGGATTGCTCCCGCGGACCCCTACAAAATGGGGCAGCAAACCAGGCATCTATAGTCATTATAAGTGATCCATGATGATCCATGGGGTCCCATCTTCTGGTGGATCAGGTTTAATGTAATGGTAATGTAGGTGGGCATGATGTAACAATATCATATTATTCAATACTCCCCATGCATATCATATTCAATATTCTACTTACATTCCCTACCCAGTGCCCTAATTAGACACTCGTTGTTCTCATTCAGAATGATTCAACACCGCGGGTGGTTCTCACCCCATCGGCCTCTTATCCCATGGGTCTACCATCGTCGCAACTCCCATGGGTCTGCCCGAAACCCGCGCCGTGCGTCGTGAGAAACCGCCGGTCCTCACCACTTCACCCGGTCGAGCCCTCGGAGCGTAAGGACCAAATGCGATGCCATTGCTGAAGGGTATCATCCTGGAAGCCAGAGGGTGAGATGAGCTGGCAGTGCTCCTCCCCGGTGGACCTGGTTTGGACCGGTCACCCAGTGACCCTGGTCCACTGGATCTTCATTCAGGTGAGCAACAACGGCAAGGACTCGACTGCAACAATGGAAAGGCTTTTATTCATCGGACCTTCGGAGCGAGATCCGAGTCGTCGGTGTCTCACCGAGTCTTTGGCCTTGGAGTCTTAATCCGGCTGGCAGCCTGGAGAGCCCTGGAGAGAGAAGCTTCCATGTGTTTATATATAATATATATATATATTGTAAAGTAAAGGGAGCCTGTAACCTGCAAAAAGAGAGCACATCTAAGGATCTCCCGAACCTTTTGAGAACCAGAATAAGACCCTGGGCCCCTGAACAGACCCATATCTCAAAAGACCTGCTGGTCTCCTACCACTGTACGCTGCACAACTAATAACTATCATCCGTACAGATTTGGTTCAACCCCACAATTTCCCTTCCCCGCGACCCCCGGCCTTCATGGCTCTCGAGACTGGCTCGGTGCGTGCGCGCGCCACCGCAGACTGGGCCGACTCGCGACAGGGCCCAACACTCGGCCGCCCGCCGAGTCCGGCGCGCGGCGTCTTGCGGGGCGTTTGGCGTATCTTCGCCTGAGCCTTCCTGGGCGAAGAGCGAGCCGAACGCGCTTTCCGAGGGTCAGTAGCCCCCCATGATTGGATGAAAGGCCTGAGATAGAACTGTTCATTGAGAAGTTTGTCTCCTCCAGCTATCTCATGCAGCTTCTGGCGATTTTCTTCTATCTGAATCTCCCAATACCGTGCCACTGCCGGGGTGTGTGGTGTGGAGTGAGGGCCCAAAATGGGTTGGATCTGAGCCGGTAGATACAAATACACAGTGGTTTCAGAGTAAATGGCACTGGCACCCCAAGATGTCTTTTAGGAAAGGGTTCCACATAAACAACCTTTGTAGATACCTTTAGAGGATCGTGCCATCTACTCTGAAACCACTGTATTGTTTGTCTTTGGAACTCAAATCCAATAGCACTTTTTTTATATACACATGACATGAACGGCCTTTTTGTGAAATGTACGAAGCAAGTCCCTTTCTCCACGTCCGTGGAGAAAGGCACGTCCGCGAGATCCAGTTGCTGGTCACCAATGAAGTTGAAGACTGAGCACTCTTTTGGAGCCTTATAGAAACCCTGCGTTTTTGTAGGGGCACATCTCCAAAAAAACACATCAAGAATTAAAAACCTCTGAACGGACCCAAACCTAACCTGCCCCCGTCAACGAATTTGGAGAGATGGAAAATGGAACCTCTCAAACCCTCCTACCTTGGAACCATCCAGTCAGAGACCTCTTCTCTCCAAGATGCTCAAGATCATCCCAGGCACTGCGAACCTGGAGCTGCTGCGGAGCCGGGGGAGCCGGGGCGAAGCACGGTATACGGGCGAGAGATCCGGATAGAGAGAATCCTTTGATTGGACGTCCAACCAGAAGACAACGTCCTATGTCCAATGTCATATTTGAAGATGTTTGAAGAAGGCTGTAGTCAGTTTGTCCATGTGCAAATTGAGATATAAGAAACGCGCATGTTGTTGTTTTTTTCAATTGCGACCGTTTTCTGCTTGCTCTCTGACTGTCCAGTATTCTAATTCTTTCCAAGAGCCTCATAATCAACAAAAGAACAAACGCACCATCGTATGGGCTGTCATTCGCTTCACATCAAGATCAAGCAAAACCAACACACGCAACAAAGCAGGTGAAGATCTGCAGATCACGCGACTTGGGCCACAATGTAGTTCACCCATTCACACAAATCGCTGATCAATCTGCGATTTCGAAGCAACTGGTGAAGTTGCGACCAGTCTGAGTGGGACAGGGCTTTCTAGAGATTCTAGAGGTATTGACCAGCATGGTAGATAAGCTTGAGTCACTACCCATTAACTCCTCCTTTTTCTTCTGGCCACTTTTTCATGTTCAGCAGCTTGATCGATTGGCATTGTAACATTGTAGCTGTTTGTGACTGAATTATGCTGGCAAAATAATATCAACAATTATGAACAAACCTGCTGAAGCATGGGCAACAACACAAAACAAATACACATAAAAAAGCTGTAGACCTATAATATCTACGTATACCTGGAACCCATTTGACCTCTGTTTTGATAGGACAAATGCCATATCTTGGGGGTGGTTGGTGGTCCACAACAGGTGTCCAAACCAGGTTCCAGGTAAAAAATATGTACAAATCAACTCTATGACAAACATCCCAGGTTCGTGTGAAAAAACACCACAAAAACAGCACCCCGAGCCTTCAGTCCCGAGTCAGTCCCGGACCGTGCCAACGAGTCAGTCCCACGCCACGGACTCTCGAGTCCACCCACTGCCTGGCCGCAAAAGTCGTTGAGGGACTCCATCAAGGACGCAGCGCCCGGCCTGGCCATCGGAGCGCCCGACCTGTAGGAAGGGCCAGTTGTAGGAAGAACCCCGTGTTGGCAGAAGGCCCTGCAACGGAAGCACCTGTTGCTATATATATATATATATATAGGGAGATGCCCAATGTTTAAATGAGAATTCACGAAAAGCATCCACAGTGTCAGAAAAAGAATCGCCACTGACTCGACTGGCTCGGAAGCACCGGTTGCCGAATGTATCGATCTTGTTCGGCATCTCTGCGGGGTCAACATCGGGGAGGCACACCGCAATCAATGGTCACTGGTCTATTCCACTTGCCCGCGCGTGTTTTCCCCATGTTCCCCAGCAAAGCCAAACACAACAACCACTTTCTTTCGGTTGCAACTCCAACTCCGAAGTGGAGTATCTCCAGTATGTCGATAGGATCCACTTGAAAAGGATCATGGTCCAACCAAGCATCCCATCCATCCTGCGACTCAAGCATCCCATCCATCCACGAGGCAGGCTATCGCCAGTTTCATGGGCACACCTCTATAGGTGACGTCCATGGCACACCTTCCGATGCACCACCGTGTCATCCCACACTCTGCGCGGGTCAACGCGCGTCGCGCCAGCGCGCGTGTTTGCCGCGTGCTCTTGCCGCGTGTGTGGCGGGGGGCACGCCTGCTCTCCTCCAAACCGAAGAACCGCAGCAGCTCGCGGCAATCCGCCTCCGCTGCCCGCATGGCCTCCATGGGAGGCGAGGCGCAACGAGGGAGGCGAGTCGCAAACAGATCAAAAGTGGAGCACAGGAGCTAGCTTGCATGCCCAAAAAGACCCCCATGAAACCAAACATGGATGAACACGGTGTGTCCATGGAGAGTGGGTTCACCAACGTGTGATTCAAATCAGCACAAGTAACTGGGTGGTGTTCATGTCCAGCATTGAGACTAGGGCAGTGAAATGCAGTGACCCGCCAAATTAAATTAGGGTTTCCATGGGTTTCCAATGTTTGACCAACCTACCAGCCCAGCCAAGCTTGTACTTCTACCAACCGAGGTCCCTCTTGGCCACCCAACAACACAGGTCCGACCTGCTCAAGGCGATTCACGTGCCGCGCCAAGCGGAGCTCCAACTGCGCCAACGTCTCCACGCCTGGTGGGAAGCTCGGTAGGCTGGAGACGACGATGGAAGTGTCTCAAAGAATGAGATGTAAAACAAACAGAAGGGGGGTATAGAATAGTTGTATGATATGGTATATACGATGTATATACCTGCACGAGTGACCTCTATTTTAGACCATAAACCATCTAGAATATCAATATGGTCTTCTCATATCAAAACAGAGGTCAACTACTGCAGATGTTGGTGTAGACATAGTTTAACTGGGTACTTACAGTAGGTGGTTCACGTACCGTATAGTTGATTGGGATGGTGTCCGTTTGGAAACAGCATGGTCAGTGGATAAGGCAAGGGGACGTTGATGTAGGTGGGTGTAGACTTACATGGGCCTGAAAGCCTTGATGTTAGGGCTTGATCGATACACTATTGAGTGACACCTTCTGGACTTTGAACTGACATGTGCTGAAAGAAATACGGGGGTGGAAGCAAGCAAACTGCTGCGGCCATGAGCGTGCAATCCCCTAGTGAGCCAGTGAGCTGTCGACAAACAGAGCCATCAACAGAATAGGATTCGAGAAGAGCAGAACAGTTTTGATCCCATGGCCCACGCATTATTGGGGTTCAAGGCGCCCATCACCTTCTTCCTCTCCAGGTTACATACAGCAATTTCATCCTGAGCCTTGTTAACATGCAATGGGCAATGGTTAACATGCAATCTTAGAACACTGGCTGACAGCTGGTTTTCCACTGGCCGACACCTGGTTTCTATATTCGACATCAACATCTTCCTGAGGAAGGGCGGGACATTCTTCCGTCGCTGAGTACTTCGGGTGGCCGGACGCGTCTCCCGCGGGCTGCAGGTGGCGGTGGTCTCTTCATCCGAGCTGGGCCTGAGGAGGCGGTGGTCTCCATCAGCGCACGCACACACACACACACACGCACGTAAAAGGAAGCTCGGTGGGGGCATCGAACAGTAAGCTGCGGAGAAATTGGAAAAAACTCTTTATGGTTTGCTGGAATACTGATGCAGAATGACCTCGAACATCCTCAAAGTACCAAACACATTTGTGGTCGGTGGAAGCTCCAGCTTACATGTTGAAGTCCCCGTGTCCGCCAGTAAGGATTATGAAGGATTACAACTGTACAACGTACCTGGACCTTCAAGGGGTGTCCTGTCTGGAGGTCCCTTAGTGGTGGCTTCCAACCAGGTGACCCCGTAATGAAGGTGCTGGTATAGACCCGCACAGGTCCCAGGGCAGCAAGCCACAAACTTAAGTGATGACGGAGTGAAGGCGGAAGTGGTTCATCACGGAAACATAGCAGCTACATGAATGTAGCCCTAAACCCTCTGAGGTTGACTCACCTGAAAAAGACGACCATTCTGTTGGTTTGAAGGTGTGGAAAACCCAGGTACCCCGGTCGACTGCCCAGGTACCACCGAGCGATTGATCCACGCAGCGTCCTGCATTCTCTCATCCCGTAAGAAATGTGACAAAATAAAAGAACGGACAACGGCGGACATCTTAACCTTGTGGGTGGCTTCAACTCACTTAAAGGATAAAACATATGATATATAGATATATATACATATAATTTAATAGTTATATATATAGTTTTTTTGGTCAGTGGGTTGAATCAGCCCAAATAACGGTTGAACGTCAACATATCATAAGACCTCTGAACGCCTCTGAAAGCACCCACCAGTTTCAGCCCCCCAGGCCTCCTTCAAGGCCTATACTCGTCCCAACCCCTGCCGAAGCTTCCGCACGAGCCGCGCCAGCTGTGCCCCCCAGCTCTTCGGCGATCGGGCGGGTCGCCTGGGATCGCACGCGGATGTGAACCGCCACGGACGAAGCAGAGGGCCGCATGGGAGGTACCATTGAGCATGCTCACCCGCGGATCGCGGAGGAGAGGGTGGCAACAAACCAAAACATTGGACATGAGGATGGTACGACAAGCTGGTGAGAAAACGCATGGTTGTAATGATTAATGTTGGATCCTGATTAGTAAAGGGCCCCCCCCCTCCCCTCAAACAAACAGGGAGTCTTCTATAATAAACTATCACCAAAACAAATTTGGATTCCTGTGAGAATTCCTTCTTGTAATTGATTGTAGTATTCGTTTTCCTTTCATAGATTGTATTCAGCTTCCTTTTGTAATTGTTCTCAGTTCTCAGAGATCCTTTTGCTTTGCAGCCTCAGATCTTCAGCTCAAGAGAAGCCCCAAGCTTTCAGCTTCTTCCTCAGCTTCCATGGCTTCCTAAGTAAAGGAAGATTCCATGAGCAATTTTGTCCAGTGGAAAAAAAACTTTTCACAATTGAGGACCCAAAAACAAATTTATTATTGAGGATCAGGTGCCTTCCTGGTCTACTACCTTGAACATTTGTTTAGGAGCAATGTTTTATGAAGGGTTTAATTGGGGAACTGGTGGTTTTGGTCAGCTGTCAGTTTTGAAGAAACCTAGAGAAAGCTATATCAGCTAATGAATCATAATCAATGGCCTCAGAAGGAATTCAAACCCTTACTAATTAGGTTTCCAATTTAAAAATTTAGGGTCCAAAAAAAAGTTAGCATTATTCAGGACCCACTCTTCAAACAGGGGGGTCTAAATAAATTTGGAAAACATTCGCATTATAGAGGGACCCTTTACTAATCGAGATCCAACAATAAAAAACAGACCATCAGGGGGCTAATTTTTGGCCGGTCCTTGACCTCAAAAGGCCGCAAATTGCAGCAAAATGGCAACTAGAGCTGGAAACCTCAGCATCTCTCTCTCTCTCTCTATCTATCTATCTATCTACCTGTCCACCTATCTATAATCTATCTATCTATCTACCTATCTACCTATCTATCTATCTATCTGTCTATCTATATATATATATATTTGCATCAGAATCATGAGGGTCTAAGAAACAAACACATTGAACATCTCACGGGCGAGAGTCTGCTTCAGACTGGCTGATTCTGATCATTAATCAACGAACTCTTGACAGTTTGTCCTAGCAAACAACAACTTGAAACAACATGTGCCAACCCAATGAGCAACACAACCTGCAAATCTGCTGAAAAAACTGTGTTCTCGACCATTATTTCTCACCCTGAGTCACTGCTGAGAGCTAGAAGAGTGACAGACTGAAGCCCAACACTTCAAAGAACATGAGTGGACAAAGAGAACCTGTCTGGACCATCCCAAGTTACCTATTAAGGGTCATGTCGAGTCATATCATATCCCATTCTCAACCAGGAATCCTTTCTGACACCTCCTTTCCCCCGCATTTCGTGGACTGGAATCTCCTTCCCATTGCCTCTCACTTCCCACATCTACGCCAGTCCTATCTGGGGTGCTTGCTTCGAATGCCAGTTCTCCAATATTCTGCCAACTCTTCCAGAAAGACTAAAGAAAACAACCCAAATCTCGTGGCGCCGAAGAGAGCCACGGCCGGCCAAACCAACCTCCTCGACGGGCAAACGCCTGGCCTCGCGCAAAAGACCCGGTTCTGGATCGAAGGCCTCCCGCCACGACGAGCACGGGCGAACACCGTCATCTTCCGGTGATGGCCACCAGCAAAGGTACCCGGTATAACTACCAGGTCAAGATCCTTAGGGAGGTGCGGATACATCCAAGTTAGGTGTTGTTTTTGGCGTTCGTTGGGTGGAATCTCGGGGGCTGGTGAGATACTTCATGTCGTTTTGCAACCTGTATACTGTACGTCTATTGGATAGTTGTAGTCTATCATTTTGGTATGCATGACTTACATTTGATGTCCAAGTTAAGTTTGACGAGTCTCCAAACCATGAAAGGCAACCGCACTGTGAAGAAACTCATGTTCCTCCAACTAAGAACACGTGCATGACCCAACGAGTCGAGTGTTTGCCCGCCCCACTTGGCAGCCCATTTGAAGCGAAAATCCATCGGGCCATGATGCGGATGTGCTGCAAATCCCATCGACGCGTTTTGCACATTGTGCACACGAATAGAACAACGCCGCTCCGGAGATCGAGAACACGCCGTTTGGCACCTCCTTGAGGCTTCCGGAGTCGATGCCCAGCGACATGCAGCTGTCGCTGGGAGACAGGCGTGGCACCTGGAGCCAGGTGGGCACATGGTGGCGAGGCTAAGGCATGCCCGCCAGTCCCGAGCTATGGTGAGACACTTGAAGAGCCCCGAGCTCTGCGAAATGACATGAATTCGGTAACATGATGTAACATGTATATAGCGCGCTCAGCAAACATGACAGCCCTCAACATATTTAGTGATTGCTTCACCTCCATCCCTCCCCTCTTGCATCCGTGGCGACGCCTCCGCCTCCCTCAGCTCGGTTCAACGCCTCCCTCGCACCGCCCCCAGCCCGGCCCACGCGCGAACGCGCAGGGTCTCGAAGAGCACCTCGTCGGGCTCGGGGTTCTCCGGCTCGGTGAAGTAGTCGAACCACCGCTGCGCATCGGTGATGTCCTCGCCGGCACGGGACGGAGTGTTGGTTGGAGGCCGGGGAGGTCGCGGCGCGGCGGCGGAGGCCGGGGAGGCAAGAAAGGGTTCAAATCAATGGACGAAATTGGAAGAAAGGCAATGGAGAAGGAAGCAACAACATCCACAGGAATTCCAAGAAGTGAAGCATAGACCATCCTAGACCTTCCTGTTCGAGCAGAAGTCCAGTAAAAGCCGCAAAATCTGATGCTGGCATGCCCTGTGAAATGCTGTCATTTTGTAACTTGAACTTGCATTCTTCGCAGAAAGCGCAGTGGCGCTGCGGGGCCTATGGAACTCACGTAGGTGACCTCCTCTGCGGCCTCAAGAGAAGCCTTGTTGTCAACAAGATTGTGATCCTCCTGTTGCTCTTCAAGACCGTGTACAACTGCGCTGTCCAGGCGAGTTTGTCACGAGCTGGCCACCAGGCCCAGGCCTTTCCCTGCCGCACTCTTGCTCAGGCAGGTTGACAAGGCAGGACGTTTCCAGGCCGCGGGCCGCATTTTCCTGTCGTCCCATGTCCAGTTCGCATTTCCTGTTCAATAGGCCCGAAGTGGCCGCCAACCATCTAATCATCTCCTCCTATAGAAACGAGGCAGGGCCAATCAGGTGGTGAGGTGAGCTGAAAACAAAACGTCAAGAAAGCTCCAAACAATGTAGCGGGTTGTAAGCTTGCCAAGGTCACAGCTGTACATATAGATGAATGAAACTTCGGCATGTTGGTTGCAAACAGCTTTAAAGGCGCATTGCTGCAAAACAAAATACCTGAGATGCGCCAAATAAGGACAACACGGTGCGTTGAGTAACATCTGGATTCAAATTTGTTGATAATCTGTTGCAATGAGGCACAGCAATGTGGCATTTGTGACAGACATGTGTGAAAGGATACTGTAATATGTTTTTAAGAGTCTTAACTTCTGACATCCTCTGAGGTTCCTGGAGGAAGCAAGTTAAGTAGAGATCAACACAAGCGTCAAAGCCATATCAAAACCAAACATCACCAACAGAATCTACCACGGCCTAAGCAAGTTGAAACAAATTATTTGCCTATAGTCTGCTTGAAAGGGCATTCGGTCGTTCCACCGCCAGTGTCCTCAGCTGGTCTTTCTTTTGTCATCCATCCAAAAGGCTCTCGTCTACCCCGAAGGCAGGCTCAACATTTGCGCGACAATCAGGTTTACCGGAAACAATAAGGTACAGTATGGACCTGAAACACTAATGTACAGTAGAGGTGTTTGATAACTTGAACAAGGAGACAACCGAATTGAGACCCTGCCAAACACCCCCAGAGATCGGCGGATCAGTGCCTGACACGTGAAATGCCACAGTTCTTCGGAGTGCTTTCCAACCAGCTGAAAGCTCCTCAGAAGGAACTGGCATGCCCTCCACCCACCCAAAGCCTGTAAGGATGGTGAACTTTCTCAATCGTCCTCTTGGGTGACCCTGCATCAGCGTGGCTTCAGATGGGTGACAAACCGTTAGCTTTGTCAGGGGGTAATTTGTCAGATTCCACAATCAAGGGTGCTCACTCTTACATGTATTTAGGTTCTGGGATGAAATTCTCAAGGGCCAGCTGGCGGCCAGCCACGAAAATGGTGAAACCATCCTGGGTTCTGGTATGGGCCCAAAAACACACCGGCCAAAGGCTTTCCCTGGGCCTGCTAGTGTGGGCTACAAATCGAACACCTCAACCAACCATCGGCGTTTGGAGATCTAGAAGCACATTTGCTGCGCTTGCCACCAAATCTGCACTTCCAAGTTCACAACATGCTGTGTTCCCAAGTTCACAAAGCGCTGCACCTGCCAGGAGATCTGCACTTTGCGGTTCACAAATTGTGCTGCGTTTGCCACGAAATCAGCACGTCGACATTCGCAAAGTGCTGCATCGGCCACAAAATCTGCACTTCCTGGTTCACAAACTGATACAAGTCGAGGTTCACAAAGTGTTGCCGTTGCCACGAAATCAGCACTTCCACATTCACAAAATGTTGCGCCTGCTGCGAGATCTGCACTATTGCTGGCCAGGCAAAACTCCATGCAACCATGCGAGCAAGGTGCCCGTTCTCATCTGGTCCGGGCAGCGCGGTTGCCGGTGCCTCTGTTACGTCCAAAGTGTGGCCTGACTTGAAGCCAGTTCTTCGCCATGCGTGGTCTCAACAACCAGCAGCCACGCTTGGAGCACACACCCTTGTAATTCAACAGTGCCGCTCGGCACTGTCAATGGGATCCTCCTTTGAACCAGCGCGATGCAGAAACCTCATGCAACATCACAGGGTTTGCAGAATCCATATGTTTTTTGTGATGATAGTTCGAATCAAAGGATTGGGTTTCTTCTCCAGAGGTGTACCCCTTTGAGCTTGGCCTGCCACACAGAACAGGTCCAAAGTAGTCATTGCACAGTGTAGCTTTCAGCACCGTTCTGCAGGCCGGACACCTTGTGGTGTTGAAACGTCCGCGCCACTAACTCCAACCTCTTGTTCCAATCAACAGATGTCCGCGTGGGGCCAGCACCAAAAGGGCCGACAAGGTGTCGTGCAAGCTCAAAAGACTGGCACGCTCGCTCAACTTCAGCCTCAGTGTGACAAGTTCAGAGCATCCAAACCGCTGTCCATCCTTGCTCTTGGTTGCTCCAAGCCGAACATAGCTGCCGGCTCTTCCCCGGCTTTCTGCCTGCATCAAGATCATCCAAGATCCACATCTGCTACCCAACCTCTTGATACAGTAGCCGTGCCACGAAATCTGCCCTTCCACGTTCACAAAGCGCTGTGCTTGCCACGAAATCTGCACACCTGCCACGGAGTCCGCGCTTCAAGGTTCACAACAAGCTGCACCTGCCATGACATCCGTAATTCCATGTTCACAAAGTGCGTCGCTTGCCGCGAAGTCCGCACTTCAAGGATCACAAAGCCCTGCACGTGCCTCAAAATCCGCACTTCTGCGTTCAGTGCACGCCTGCGCAAAGTCCGCAAGGTGCTGCACCTGCCTAAAAATGTCCGCACGTTGAGGTTCAAAAAGTGCGGCACCTGCCACGAAGTCTGCACTTCAAAAGTGCTGCGCCTGCCACGAGATTTGCACTTCAAGCTCTAACTACAAAGTGCTGCGCCTGCCACGAGAGTTGCACTTCAAGGTCAACAAAGCGCTGTGCTCGCCACGAAATCTGCACATTAAGATTCACTTGGCGAAGCCCTGCCAAGGCGCTTCGAAGATTTCGAGGTGAACCAATGCACCGTAAATCGCAGCGAATTAGCCGGACACACGGAGTGAACACCTCCGATCAAACACCCGTCCTTAATCCCCTTACCGTAGAAGAACCCCCCACTAGTATGTCCACAGTGTTTGGGAAATGAAACCTCTGCGCAAACTCGCCCACACCGGCCAACCTCAAACCTCGATGTTCTAAGCTTCCCCGGCAGCGCGGTGCTGCGATGGCAGTGGAAGTCCCTCAAGCGCCAGCGGCAGAGGCCTTCCACCGCCTCCAACGCGTCCCGCGGCCTGCGGACGACGGGTCCGAGGCATCGAAAGCGGCGGTGCTGTGGTCTGGAGCAGAGACATCAAGCACACAAACATGAGGAAGCTTGGGGCAAGTGACACACGCTTGGTGTGTCCCACATCGCAAGACCTGACTAGAATATTCACTGGTCTTGAGTCTTGTTGAATGACAACTAGCATGTGTGCATGGTGTACTCAGTGCTGGCGACCCTGGTTTACAGCAAGCAAGGAGTTTGTCCTGAGTCCTGAGATGGCGCAACAATGACCTCCTGTCGGAGAATGTGTTTGAGAACAAAGACTGCACCACCTCTGCCATTCTTGGGGCACTGGCCTGGACATTCAACAAAATCTGTTCAACACTGTAGCTGCACTTCAATCCTTTATGACTCAGGAACGCTTTGAAATTGACCATCACCTGTGAGTTCCTCCGAACGCGCTGAACTCCGAACCGCCCCGTTTCACCAGAAACCATCCGTGGCTGGTCCGCACGTCCTGGCATCCATCCTTGCACCCTCCGGCCCTTCAGTGCAGTGGTTCGAATCGGAGCACGTCTCGGAACAACCAACGACTGATTGAACAGCTACGAGCTTCGTATGTCATGACCAGACAGAGGTCCACGTCCTGGACTAGTGCAAGGGTGGCACCAGCTGGCGTGTGAGGCTTGTTCCCTCCTTGTATGGCGTCTTCGCTTCCAGAAGTCGAAATGCCAAGGCCAAGCCTTCAACTGCACCTGCTCCATGTCCATCGTGCCCACAGGTCAATCAAATATATGGCGCCGCAGTCGAGCTGGGGCGCTGGTGAAGCAGCGGGGCGGTGTCCACCGGGTTGGCAGTGTCCCGCTTCTTCCAACGGTTTCGACCCTCGATGTAGCTTGAACTGCGTGAAACATCCAGGTACCATATGCACCCGGACCCCCATGATCAGGATCCACCTTGCGCAACTGTTCGCCTTTGCCTAACATTTCTTCTGGGTGCCTGAAAAAACACCCCAACCTTGAAACTCTTTCCACATTCTTCCCCAAACATCTATGCGGCGCACTACTGTAGGTGGCGCAAAGACCTACCTTTGGATGGTTTTGTATGTTTTTTTTTGTGATTATTAGATGCGCATGATCTAGTTATTACAGACAGGCCCTTGCCTTGGGCGTACAGAACCAAAACGACGACGTGACCCCACCTGGTGAAGGCTGCCAGCTCCTCGTCCGCCGCCTGAGGTCGGGGAAGGACCGGGTGGATCCGGTGATCAGCACAAGACCAGGTCAACCTGACGGAGTTTAGGTGGATCTGGGACAGGTCCTCCCCAGGACAGGTCGTTTTTGGGGGGTTTAAGAAGTTGTATGGAGCGAGGGCGGCTCTGCTGAGCCCTTCGTGTCGGCGACTGTCCGAGGTTCGCGGTATATACAAGTTATATGCAATTTAAGGAACAACATTGTATTGAGATATCTTGAGGTGCACACATCAGAACTGGATGTTGGAGACACGCAAGTAGCATCTGCAAGAGTTTCCACCTGTTGGAAACCCTTCAAATCAGAAAACCTCACCCTGGTGGCGGCCTCTTTTCAGGTGCAGCTCTGGGTTCTCTGACGTGTTCATCGATCGGTTTTACAGTTGGGGGAAAAAGACACTATTGGACAGTCGAGCGTTGGCCAAATGAAAAGGGCCGAATCCTTTTGTTGGGACATCCCCCCAAAATCCTCCAAACTCGTGGAGACAAACAATCACTCTATGCCAAGGGAATGAGAAGAATGACTCACAAATCATGATTCAGAAGATATTACTATAAACTGTTGGGAGATGTTGGGAGAGTCCCCAGTTCTCCCAAGCCAATGAAAACACAACAATCAGTGAAAGTTTCCGCTTGCTTCCAGGAGCCAAAAGCCATGAGCAACAGGATTGCATGGTTTTGCTTAGCATAACCAAATTTGGTAAAAACACAATCTTGCTTCATATCACTGCGTTGAGCACCCTCAAGTTCTTGAAAGTAGGCAACCTCTACGCACGGGTCAGTTCAAACACATAGTATACTCCCTGCGTCCTGCCAGCAAAACTTAAATTTTCCAAAGCTCAAAGTGAGATATATAGTACAACGAACCCAAGCCCGACCACAATCTTTTGTAATTAGTTCCAAACACCAAACCAAATCAATACAACAAAAACACACACGCAACGATTCACACCATCTCTTGCTCCGATCTGGGCCCCTGCCGCGCAAAAGAGCGTCTCACTGGTCCGCGTGGGACCTCACAGTGCGGTCTGTCGCGCGGTCAGCAGTCCCAGATGTGCTCATCACGCCTTTTGAAGCACAAACAACTGATCGGTCAGCAGTCCCATTGGTTGCACGTCTGGGGACAAAATCTTAGGATTCTTCCGTACGTACTGGTCCACCATGGTCCACCTGTCCAACCGATGGACCAGTCTCCCAATCCGGTGTCCGAAGTCGATTGCAAGGACTGGAGCCCCAAAAACTGGCTGTAAAAACGGTGGGTGCTCCCTTTTCTGGGTGATGCAAGTGTCCGACGCATGGTCCTTCTTTTCGCATGTCTGTGAGATGAGTTCTTGTGCCCGGTGAGGTGGGCCAATCTCGCATTAGCCAATAGATGTGAGTCCAAATTCTGTCCCCAAGTGGGACATACAACCATGATGTTCAACATGAATGTTCAACCCAATATTGTTGGTTTATGTTGGTGCATGTTGGTTTCTTTCTGATTTCGAGGGCTTCACGGCCGAAATCAATCCCTCATAAATTCAGAAACAACGAGGGACAAGCAACCACAAAAGTATGTCTTAGAGAGCATGATTCTGTTGTTTGCGTTGTTTGGACTTTGGACTCACATCACCGCGCAAAGGTGCAGAAACCTGCCTTTCGGATACCCCAAAGGTGACTTTTATAACGCAAAAACAGGTCTGATTGGTCTGATCCTATTTTTCCATAGGATCCTCAAAAAGAAACTTCCCATGAAGTCAGCACCAAACACTGGAACATGCGCCAAACGTTGGATTGGTCTGGTCTAAATGCTCAATGCGGGGGGGCATCTTCCGAGTGTCTGACTTTCTGGAAATGCCCAAAATAGGTGCGGAAGTATGACTAGTGGGCTGACAGTGTTGAATCCCGGTCGACTCGACTTGGCAAGTTTCAGACCTGAAACTGAGCCTGGCCAGCTGCTGTTCTCTTGGCTTTGCCAGCCAAATCTCCGACATATATGGGATGATCAGCCGGGTCAGAAGAGTATGGCAAGCTTTGTTGGGTAATCAACAGTATCTGTAAACGTCAAGGGCTACTGCATGTGTGCAACTCTTGAAAGATCATCACTATCTGTCCTTCGAAAGAAACGTGCACCACAGCATGGCCAATACTATACCCAGCACGCCACAAGGTCCAAGGCCCTCATCCAATCGCACCTGCATACCCTACTTCTCTCACCCAACGCAGATCATCCACAGCATCCGCACGCACGCATGATGGCACGGTCTGCTTTCTTGGATCTGGTGCCCATGCTTTTCGTGTGAACTCACATAGACTAGAGAAAGCCCTTGGGACCCGGAAGAGACAACAGCAGGACCCTGCACTGGGCGGTCTTTGTGGGAAACATCTCTTGGAAGGTTCTGGTAGACTCGTGATTTCATTCTGGTAGAAATTATTGTTGAACATTGCAAATTTCTGAATCAGATCCACTACCAGGGATTGTTGGGACTCAATGCTATCTCACTAGCCTTTCACTCCTTAAGTGTCGAAGCATGGGCACCAGCCTAGTCACCACGCCAGCCCATGTTGCGATCTGAACCCCAAACTTGCAGCATCTTGAGGATTGTCAGGGTCAAAACAACCATTTGGGAGCCACTTTTGAAGGCTTCAACCGTCGGATAACAAAAGAAAGTTAAACAAAAAAATCAAAACAAAAAATAACCCAAAAACACCTGCTTCTTTTGAGTCACAATCTGCTCCAGATTGTCCTTCTTTCTTCCCTCTCAACGATACATGGGCGGCCGCCGTTGCATGATCTCCCGGAAGACGTTCCACCCGTCCTCCGGGGCTGCCGCCGAGACCGCGGCGGCCGCCGAGACCGCGGGCGGCTCGGCGTCCGGCACCTCAACGTCCAGAATTTCCACTTCGCCGGCGCGGCCAATGATGTCGGCGATGAGGTAGACATCTTGGTCCATGGGTACCTGCAGACAGAAGTACGTCGTGAGGGGCGAGTAGTTCAGCGGGTGCAGTGAGCGGAAAAAGGAGACCTGGAGACACAGGGTGAGAAGAGAAATGACTTTGGAGACCTCAACAATTTAAGCGTCACAGATCGTGGTGAATCATTTGCATGAGGCTTTATAAATGACCTCCTCAGTTTCTGCCGCAAGCAAAGGTACCTTTTTCTTCACATGTTCGGCGGCTTTCGTTCGGGGCCCGATGCATCAACGGGCGCACGCCGTTCGGGTTGGGCGTTCGTTACCAACGGTTCTTTCGGCTTTGGGCGTTCGTTTCCGTACGGTGTGACCGAGGTCACCAGTCGCAGTGGTCGGCACCGTCGTTTTCACGAACGAGTTCGCGCACAGATGGATGATCGTGCTGAGGGCCCCACATGGATGATTTCATCCAGCTTGATGCACCCCACTTCTTCGCCATTCCTTTTGCAAATCCCCCGTCGGTCACAGCGACGCAGTCGGTGGCATCAGTTTACGAAAAAATCGAGTCACATGGAGTTGAGTGGTTCTTAGTGACATCCAGTGAGTGGATGCTTTGGACACCCCGAGCTCTGTGACTCCCAGAATTCAGCACCCCGAGCTCTGTGACTCCTGGTAGATAGCCTTACTTCGCCACATCATTCCAGAACCCATCACACTGTCACACCTTAGCCACGAGAGGTAGTGGATGCACTGGCAGTTCCACCCAAGCAGCTTCTTGTATACACATGTATACACTCCCCTAGCTTCTGCAAACAAAGATAGACTCTGGGGAGTTGGCAAGAAGGGTGACCTGTACCCCAAATCCGCCCGAACACCGTCTCCAACCGGACAAAAAATGCCCTGGACTGGACCGGCGTTTTCGGTTTCGGCCACGTGGCGACCCAGAACGGAAAACACGTGGCGACACCGTGGAGGAATGACCAGTCTTTGAGGGTCCAGTCTTTGAGCTTTTCGGGAGTGGAGCAATGGCCCAGCTCTGAGAAAGACTGCCAAAAAGGTGTTTGTAGAGGAGCTCACACATCCCAAGCCAAATGGTGTAAACCCAAGTCAACATAGTCAACTACCTCGAGTCCGGCGAACGAAACGAGGAGTGATTCGCAGCTTGCAACACTTCGACCAAGCAAAGCAGGTCTTTGGTCCAACGAAGTGCCACTGGAGGACACGGATTCGTTTTTAGCGACAAGATGCTGAGATGTTGAAATCCAATCTGACTACCTAGATCCCACATATGGACTTATATGATGCCCTTTTCCTTTGACCATCAACCACTCATATCAAGCTTCGATTCAAATGGGGTAGTGGAACTCTGACCGTGACCCCAAGGAAACCTGGGCTTACATGCCAGTTCCAGATTAAGTTCAAAGATGTACGGATATTTCAGATTGAGTTCTTGCGCATCTCTCCTCGAAAACCCAGATGGGATATATGTTTCTCTTCCAAGGTTCTTCTTCCGAATGTCAGTTGAGAAACCCTATCCCATACACTCCGGCCTCATACATGGAGTGTCTGGGTATGGCCTATGCTCCTATGGCTGGTGCTTTTTTGGTTCGTTTTTGTCGGTTTTCAATTCTCCCCCAGTCCTGAAGCCTGCAATCTCGCTCCCGCCCTTCCTCACTTGTAGACCGCAGGTGTCGCCAAATTCCTGCGACCGGATTGGACCACTGGGACGGACTGAGACGGACCGTGCGACCGGATCACGCAAAAAATACATGGGTAAAGCCTTTTGTTGGTAGACCGCAGTGGTAACATGTGGTCTGGATGTGTGTTTTTTTACTCTCTCTTTTTTTCCCTGACTTCATGACCACCACACATGTCTGGTGCTTGGTATGACTTAGCGGCCTTTTGTTGTCCCAACAAAAAAATAAGTGCTTGGAATGGTGAAACCAAAACTGGCTTCTCGACCTTTGGCCCCTAACGATCGCCAGTACTGGGATTGCATCCAGCCCGCAAGGCTTCTAGAAACAAGACTATTTGGAGTGCTTACAAATCTCTTACAAATCCGCTTTGACCATTCTAGAGAATCCAAGTATACCTGAACACCTGAACTCACCCCCAAAGCAGCTCTGAATTCACCCAAGCGTGGCCCCCGCCAGCGTGGCCGTATTCCATCCAGACATCATCGTAGAGGACCCTGGCATAGAGCCTCCACGAACTCAACTCAAATCGCGGTGAAACCAAACCCCCCAAGCAAATCACGAGCATTTCTCCCAAACAACAATGTATAGGCGGTGATGCCGCCTCACCAGTTTGGGTTGGAGACGTACTCGAAAGGAATACGTTCGTTTTGAGGTCTTGTGACTGTGTTTTTGACCGGGTGGTGCTTTACAATCCCTTCGCTGATCCCAGTGGTCGTGCACAAACAACACGAGTCACTCAGTTGGATGGTCCAGTCATCCCAAGTTTAAAAAAACACCATGACCCACAGCAAAAAGAAACAACACAAGTATGACAGGGTCAAAAGCGGAGGTGAGGTGCGCAGTGCTATTCCATTCCTCTATGAGTAGATCTACTTGGGGTCCTTCCAAAGCATATGTTACTCATAATATATCATATTTCTTACTCTATACGTCTATTATACGTTCATCTTGCCAGGCATGCCACCGACCTGGCGGATAGGCGCGACCATTGATCCGCAGCATGCCATCGCCGCGGAAGACCCAGGTGTCCGGAAACTCCGCCCAGCATAGACCTGCCGGGATCGAAGAAGGTTGTTTTGCCTTCTTGCTAACAAGAAGCTACTAGTAACAAGTGCATCGCTACTAGTAACAAGTGCCTTACTACTAGGAGCAAGAAGCTACTAGTAACAAGAAGCTACTAATTAGGGGCTCCTGGCATCGCTACGAACGGAGCGATCGGATGCTACTAATTAGGGGCTCCTGGCCGTACTACGAACGGCGCGATCGGACGCTACGAACGTAACAGGAAGCTACGAACGGAACAAGGGCATCGCTACTAGTAGCTCCTGGCATGGCTACGAACCGAGCATTCTTGCTACTTGTAAATGATCGGTCGTTGGGATCTGCGGGCTGGGTGGATCTTGGCCAGGGCGAGGCAGGAGATGGTCAGGAGAGGTCGGGAGATGGGAGGTTGGGTGGGTGAAGATCAAGTGCTTACAGTAAGTGGTGTATTGGGAGGGTGGGTGAAGTTGGAGAAATAATAGAAGTCTGCTGAAACAGCTGGTATTGAGACTGGAAAGTGTTTTTGTTGAACGATCCTTTGATTAGATTAGATGCACTGAGGGTGCAACAAATTGAAAGTGGGGACGCAGTGGTGACTCTCCTCTACAGTGCAGTATGTTCTGTTAGTTCCATCCTCTAAAACATGTCTACAACAAGAGATGCATAATAGGGTTCACTTAATATATATATATATATATTATATATATCCAAACTAACACACACACACACACTGGACACTCACAGTGTATGCACTGTGACCTTGAGTTTGGTATAGTTTGGAACTCGGGTCGTCTCCTAGAATCCTTTAAGAGGCAAGCAGCAAGTCAAGTCATTGCAATTCCTCGATTCTGGAAAAGCGGTGTTCTCGAACAACGGCCGGGTGAGTCATTGCAACATCCCCACGGTCGTTCGATCGGTGATCCGGCGTCGGTTTCTCAACCCTCCTGAAGGTTCAGAGGGGCTGAGCAGGCTGCGGCTGCGGGTCAGCAAAAGAGCAGGGGCAGTGCCCCTGCTTGGTGAGGGAAGGATGCTTTGAGGTTCAGAACATGTGAGAAGTTGGGATCTCACGGGGAGTTATATAAGTGACTCTCTCGTTTTTTCTTAGGAAAATACGACCAGTAATTTTCAGCGTTGAAAACCATCCATCATACAAGGTTTTGCAGGTTATCCACTAACTCGGGTAGTGGGAACATAAATATTTCTCATGATCTAAGATTGATAATGTCTGGATCTCTTTTTTCCGGTTCTTTTGCCAATCCCTCAAGCGCCATGAACACGTGACTGTGGCCAACAAGATTCGGGGTGACAAAAGTGTTTGATGCTCCAACCATGTCGTGGTTTGAAGATTTACTGGACTTGATACCACGTGACGACATGTGGGGATTCATTTGTTTGAGTCTTGAATGGATCATTCCGATGAAAGACTTCTTGTGAATCCAAGATGCACCGCGGTCCTCCCCAATGAGATTGAAGATTTGGTCAACTGCGGTCACTGCACTACTTAGTATATGGCTCCTTTGGAATCAAACCTGTGGCAATAAAACACGGCAATCTTTGCATGTCTGCTCACCCAACAAAAAGAAAAGCGTTCCCCCTTCCACTCGTTCAGAAAACAGCACGACCTGCGGATTCCCAAAGCCTGGCCTTGTTCATTCGCAAGGCCCACCGCATCTGGCCGAAGCAAAGTGAGGCCAATATCCATCCCGGAAGACCATGTATCGCTGTCCGTCCTCAGATCGAAAGCTCATCTTCTGAACCCGCAACATGCACCGCAGCCCAAATGAAGCGAAAGAGCAGCCTGAAACAAATCCCACGCAGAAGGGACCAGCCTCTTCGACTAGGAGCAAGAAGCTACTAGGGGCTCCTGGCATCGCTACTAGGAGCAAGAAGCTACTAGGAGCCCTTCAGTTCGTGCCCGAACTTGAAGGGTCCCAGCCAGTGACCAATTTTGGGGGGCGACCGAAGCAGTGGGGACCGACCGAAGCAGTGGGGGATCTCCAAAAGGGTCACTTGGAAGAATCATGAACAAGTGCAGCGACCTTAGGCTTTGCGCAGCAAGACCTCCACACAGCTTTCTGATGCTTTCGAGAAGACGGGAGTCTGAACTGTGAAACCGGTCTCCTCAGTTCAAGTGAGAAAGACGCGTACACATTGGAGTTTTGCAGAAACTCTCCACCGTAACCGGCGTGGACGATTCATAGCCAACAGCATCTGGTCTCATGGGAACTGAACTGGAACCCCAGAACGCCCCAGATTCCCCCAAGTCCCCCTCCTTTACAAGCCGAGCACGGCTGGTGCGGACCTTTTTCTTCACGGTGAAATCGGTCTGCTGAAAGAGTCGTAGGAGATTGGTCCAAGGTCGAGGCTTTCTCTGAATTTAAGAAAGTTTCTCCTCTCCCGAATCCAACGTTACTTTTCCACCTGTAGGTCCCATATATTTGGGTTCACACACACACTCCAGTGAACACTCGGAGCACTTGGAAATCTTGGATCTTGGATCAATCAACCTATACAACCCGATTGCCAACTCAGCGGGTGTGTTTTGGAATCTTGATGAAATCAGCTCAGCTCGGCTCGTGTTGATCTCTCGTTCTACATACGTGGCTGTCAAAACTCCTTGTTCAATCTCATGCCGGCGGCTCACATGTTCTGCTCTACATACTGCGTTCTGAAGGTTGCTCATATGGCTACAATCAAACACACCCGCACATGTATAGTGATTCCATGTGATTCCTCTCCCTTGCTGATAGATCGTTCAAGACCTGAAGCTACCAAACAACAAACATGCGTGCCATGCTCTCGTTTTCCTTTGTTTTTTCTACGCTGACGCGACTTACAACAAAAAGGTGTTTGATTGGGTCGGTGGTGCGACTCAACAGGTGGCACTCTTGCGGCTCCCATCACCGCGTGTCTGGAGCAGTTGTCACTGGGGAAAAGGAGTCTTTAAACGGTGCCAAACAGTCCAGCTGTGTAGTTTTATGTGAACATCAAGAAATGAGAGGTCAAAAGTTGAAAGCTCAAAAACAAAGCAGGTAAGTGGAAAGAATTCAATCAGTTTCAATCTAACTAGTGCTGTTTGCAACTTTTAGCTTTGGTTATCTAGACATATAGGCAGATTCCAAGGAATCACCATACATATATTCCTCAAATAAGTCAACTCACTCCTATCACTCTAAGAGTCTCAGGTCATTTCAGCTCCAAGAGTGCGGAGGAGGCATGTCCTTCATGTCCACCTTTGAAAACCCTCCCTCAGATCTTTACCAGCTCGATCTGCTAATGGAGACTTAGGGGTGGGTCTCAGAAGCTGACGCTGGGCCTTCTTCATCCGTCTCGTAGCCGTTCGCCGCGTCATCCTCGTCCTGTGGGAGTGCGCCCTGGGCCGGGGGAAGGGCTGGTTGCCAAGCGAAGTTCACCAAGAGATGCCCAAAGCGCTCGAGGAGTGTCTCATTGGGCGGCTCCAAATCCAAGGCCTTGCGTGTCTCACACGTCGCAACCTTTGAAACAAACACAACAAACATACCACCAGTCTGTACCACCAAGTTCGGGAGGTTGATCCCCCCACCTGCCATCACAAAACCATACTGATGGTGCTGGTGATAAATTAAGAATTACTAACACCACCACGGACCGCTGACGCGTCCGTCTCGAGATGTCTGGACCCTCACCGGTTGCCTCAAAAAGCAATGGCGAACATGTGCCCTCCATCTGCAAAGAGAGTTCAGTCAAGCCTTGCAAACACTATTAGATCTCGCAAATCTTGGATAGAGCCCAAAGTGCTGCAAGGTGATTTCGATGCTTGACTTGAGGACTCTTCCACCTGTTGATTGGAACAACAGCTTCAGGATCAGTAATCGTCTGGTGGGTGCGCTATAGTAAAATGTGTCCGGTGGATATAAAAGTAATCTCACTGATGTTGTGGGGAGAACAAATGGGATTACTCTTCGCCAGAGTGTTGAGTTCCAGAACTCCAAACTGGTGCAAAACCATTCAGCCAATCCAAGGGCATGGGCAACTCAGAAGCTCCAAAATGCTTCCGTGCTACTCAAACCACAGCTACCGCATGCTACTACAACATATGGTCAAACCACAGCTATGCCTCTAATTACTCTATATATGCCAAAGGGTTGCTTTATATATGCATGGAGTGCTATGCCTCGGACCAGATGGGTGCCAGATGGGCGGCGGATCGGATGGTTCGGTCGGACCGCGGTGTGGGTCATATCCCTGAGTTACATACTACACTTCATGGGTAGGGTATGACATATCATTCTGGGTCATAGCTACTGGGTCATGCTGCTACACTTCATGATGACAGATGATGACCTATATCATTCTGGAGTATATATGTAGAACATGGTGATGTGCAGTTGTCATACATTGACCCACCGACCGGGTATGACCCACCTCGAAGTACATACAAATCGATCAGTTGATGTCTTTTCACCCGAAATCAAAGTAATACCTCGTCGTCTCATGGACATGTTTGGGGGTTGTACCAACCACGGGTGGCATTTTCGGAGTCACCTGACCAACCATTGCGTACAAGACAAATGTCATGGAGTGGAGAATGAATATGTTCATGATTGAAATTGAAATATGTATGTAATATGTACAAGGATTCGGATGCGGATCATCATGACCCCAAAAAAGTGTTCCAATGGCATCAAATCGACCCATCTGTGGCTGCATCAACTCCTGGGATTTATTTGAGACGCCCCGATTAGCGAAATGTGGAGGGCACTCCTTTTTTGCATCGCAAACTGCAGAATCACCTGGACAATGGTAGAGTAATCCTCAAAGAGATCGAAACTGAAACCCAAAGGATCCACTACTTATTACCGACTCTGAGTTTTTGTGGTTTTGACAACTGGTGGTTTTGATTGTCACGAATTCGTATAACCAGTTGGGATCAGGCCTATTTGTTTGATCTAGTGTGAGCATGTGGGAGCAGGTGCGCATGAAAAATGGGAGACCTCCCAGGCAACGACCCCCTGAAAGAAGGAACGTAGACCAGTCTACCCGGGTGAGAGCTCAAAAACAAAATATGTAACGCATCAATTAAAACATATTCCACACGCATCAATAAAGAACATTACTACTGACTGACAAATATTCCAAATAGCAGTAGCAGTAAGAGTAGCAATGGTAGTAGTAGTAGTAGTAGTAGTAGTAGTAGTAGTAGTAGTAGTAGTAGTGAGGAGGAGGAGGAGTAGTAGTAGGAGTAGTAGGATTAGTATTAGTAGTAGTGGTAGTAGTAATAGTAGTAGTGGTATAGTAGTAGTAGTAGTAGTAGTAGTAGTAGTAGTAGTAGTAGTAGTAGTCGTGGTAGTAGTAGTAGTAGTAGTAGTAGTAGTAGTAGTAGTAGTGGTGGAGAAACCAGTTCATTTGAGCCCCACGCAGCTGGACTCACGCAACGAGTGCAACAGTGCATAAGCAAGCAATGGATGTGACAACGAAAAACAAAAACACAAATATTGAATCCACAAAAGACCAGAGGACCAAGGGACTAGCGGACCAGCCTCAGCGGACCAAGTGACTAGTGGACCAGCGGACTGCAGGGGACCAGCGGACCAGCGGACCAGAGGACCGCAATGGCCACCTACACGACTGGGAATTCCAAGGGATTTCATCGCACAACTTCGCACAACGAATATATTTTAATTGATTCAGTAAATATTTGTTTTTTGATTCGGTAAATATTTTTTGGTTCGAACAATATGTATTTCTTGATACCTATGCCAGTCTACCCATTGTGGCGATCGGATTCCTATTTAGATAAACTGCAGACCCATGTAAAGACAATGGTTGTAATATAGTTTCTGGGCAAATTCCCTTGATGGAGAAACATACAAAAAGCGCACTCTGGTTGTCCCCTGTGTTGTTTAGAGAAGACTCTCTTCACAAAAGGATTTACTGATTATAAATAAGCCTCTTTGGTTTTGAAGTGTGCCGTGTCTATTTCTGTACCAAAATTGTTTCACTCAATGTCTCTGGAGAAAAACATCCTCCTCTATTAAGAGAAAATCCAGTCTATCGTATTTCAATAGGCTTGCTCGCTACTTATTGTGAGGCTTCAACCCTGTATCCATCCTTGATCCTTGCAAAGATGTTTCCCCTGCAAAGAAGTGATGTCATTCCCCACGCATGTGACGTGTGTTCTTTTTGTGAGGGCCTCGCCGATAGTATCATGATGTTCTTATCTGTTTGAATTAAACCAACTTTTAATATGCATGTAATAGGCATATACCTTCGATGACCTCTGGAAAAATGAAATTACCCTTCAGGGACAACACCTCCACAAATTTGAGGAATTGTTGTGGAACACCGTGTTTCTACCAATTGATTTTTGGAACCAATGGTTTCATAAGAGTGAGCAGTGCCCCGTTTAAAGGGATTGGATCTTTACTACCCAGAAAAGGGATGTCTTGAAAAGGACTGGTCATCGTCATGTTCCCAGAAGCTTGTGCTGTTGCAAGGTGGACCGTGCAGGATCACCATGACACACATATCAATTCTGCTAGACAAACGTTGAAAACCAATTAACATCGTCCACACATGTTTGTCTTCCAGCAAGGTGATGTCAACCTTTGCTGGGGCACTTTTTTTGCAGAGACAGCTGAGACAGCTCTATTGAAGACAATAATTAAACACAACAAACTAACACAGGTACTGGAGATGATATGTTCATACAGGGTGAGGCCCTGACGAAAACAAACACAGCCACCAAGGATGAGACTTTAAAAACCACGCATACAGCAAGGGAGAGGCTCTTGTAAGAATGAAATGTGATTACAGGATGGGGCTTTTGCCATACGGAGAAAATCAGGAGGAATGTGAATGTATTTTAGTATGCAGAAACCAGCTACATGCACACAGTTGGGGAAGCACATAGACTGCTTCGCTAAGTAAGTATATACGTTCCTTTTGACACAAACATCCTATAATTTCAAGAGCAAATTATTTGACAAGTAGGAAGACACACATAATTTCCTCCCCCAAAGGGAGGCCAGGCTGGATGGCCCAAATCCGTAAATTTTAACAGTTTATGTCAATTAAAACCTTTTAACCAACGAGTCACCATGCTATTGAAAGAGTATCCATCCATATGCAAGATCACATCCTGCATGTGAGGTTGTAAAGAAGACATCAACTTTGAAGATGTCTCGTGCGGGGTTATCGTTCTTTTCTACTCATCGTTTTGCGAGGTTAGACTGACCAGGAACAAACCTTATCGTTTTGGCATGCTCATGGTGAGTGCCCATGGTGCTAGCTTGCTGCAGCAGCTGCTGCAGAGTCTGCTGCAGCACTACTAGTTGACTAGTTGTTAAGTTGCCTTTGTGGCATCTTTTCGCCTAAGTCTGCAGCAACTTCCATGAAGACCCATAGCAAGCCACTGTATCAATGACACCAGAAGTGACAACATAAGACTTACAAAGTGATTAGTAAAGTTGTAAAAGAAATACAGTAGATGTAGAATGGACCATTTTAGCTAGTGCTTTGGCTGTTTGATCATTGCTCCCCTTTGCCAGTGTGACTCTGAAGAAAGAGCCGCAATGGTCGCGGCGGTATGGAAAGTGGCTTTGCTACTGCGTTGCTAGGCCAGGTCATCACGCACATTCATCCTTTCAAGATCTTAACCGAGTTGCTTCCTTTTGCGTGTGCTAAGCATCAAGGCCCTTTCCTGCCAGTCAGGCTTCCGAAACCGTCACCCTTGAAGGGCGCTGCCGACAAAGTCACCACGTGGCGCCCCTTGCGTTGAGCTATTTCGTTTTCATTGCAATTCCACGCAGCAATTTTGCGACAGCTTGGCTGAGATGTTGGTTCTTCCTTGCAAAACCTAAAAACAGCACCACTGAAGCGCCTGCGCTGAGTCTGGTCTCCAGCTGGCACTTCACAAGCTGCTTGAGCAAGTTCATGCTAGGAAAGGCCAGTCAGAAATGAGTTTCAGGTTGCGAATTTCACTTTTGGGCGCGCCGCTTCCGTGCAGCAGACCGGCTTGTGAAAATCAACTTTGGCCGCCAAAATTCATTTCTAGTGAAATCAGATGAGTTTCTAGTGAAATCAGATGAGCACAGACAGGCTGTCTTTGGTCTCCAAAATCAAAGCTCGTCGGCTAAGACACCTTAGACCCCCTTGTTCTTTCGTGACTTGGTTCCTGCTTTGTCTCGCCTTTGGTTCTGCCAAGTCGGCCAGACTCGACTGGGCTGTCCGAGAACTATATTGGAATGCCAGCGCTCGAGCGACAGACCCAAAAACAGGATGATGCACAAGGACACTCTCAACAACACTTAGACTCAATAAACTCAGAGCGCAAAAGATCTATCACCCCCACACTGCAACATGATCACTCTCTTCCATGCCTAAGCCAAAAAACAATTGCAAACAATTGTATAGTATGGGGACCTTATCGTTCTTTTTGCTCCTTATCGGTTCACCAAGGATCTGCTACCTAGTGAAAAAAAGACAAGCCACAGACCACTTCTTGAGTAATTTTTTTGTTTACTGCCTCATGTGTACCGGGACCCCAATTTGTCATATTGTCGTGTGCATGTTTTTAAAAACTCCAAGACATTGAGAGCCAAAAGTGCTTACATTTAGGAACATACAGGTGCACAAGCATTTGGAAACTCGCACGCTTTAAGTGGTTGCATTTGTAGATTAAAACAGTGTGCTAGCCATATATCAAGGCATTTTGATTAACACATCAAACATTAACAAATGCCCCGGTTTTGAAGAGGTGTTCTCAAGAAAACCAGTGGCTTCGAAACATGTTTCTAGACTGATAAATATGTGTAAAATGTCGAGTGTAAAGAACCTCTATACATGTCCAAAGGCAGCATCCGTTTCATGTCCAAATGACATGAAGCAAGGTGGCTAGTACGATTGACACAGAATCAAAAGCATTCAAAAGCAAGGTATACCGTATACCTACACAATTGCTGGATCCAAGATCCAAGATTCCTGGAAAAGGTTCGGACACAATTTTATGTAGTTTTATATGTATCGTCAATCCTATAAAAACAAGCACATTGATATATTGATTGAAATGTCCTGTTTAGCTCCTTGCGTTTAAAGATGGCTTCAGAAGAGCTGCCACGCCAAAACGTCCTTGGTCAAAGGCTCCATGTCACGTTCCGTTCATTCTGGGAAAGCTGTCCCAAAGGTTGCTGTTTTTGTCTGAACCCACGTGCGACCGAAGAAATGTGGAGTGAGTGACCGAGGGAAAAAAAGCAAAACTATATATATATATATAGAGAGAGAGAGAGTAAAGCTTCTCCACATGTTCAAGTCTTAGTATATATTATATAGAAGGAACCTCCCAACCCCCTAGGCAAGTTGATCCGAAGACACAAGAAGATCCTTCCAAGGCCAGTTTAAAAGCTTGGCAGGATAGCAAGAGCCATCCACCAGGCGCCCCTGCACCCTTACAAGCCTGGACGTTTGCTCTTTGAAAACCAGTTGGTTTTTGGTATTGGTCAATGCCATCCAAAAATCTTCCTGCTCTTGCGGAGCCCCTGGTAATTACCAAGACTAAAATCATCGGCATCGCAGCGCCCAACCTGGCTTTTCAAGCCATGCAGGCTCGGCGTAGGAGCCGGGCAGTTCGTTCTCTGCGGTTTCACCGCAGGTGGAGTGTCAAAATCTCTTCGTCCACTGACATGGCCCCTTTTCATGTACTCCCAAGATCTATCCAGTTGTGGGAGGCGCTTTCGGGGTGGCTTAGGAGCCTCAACCCTGGCAGTTCACTGAGTTCACTGGTCCATCGTGAAAAATTGGGGGGGCGATTGCGGAACGAGGGTGACTCAAACTACTACACAGGACCGAAACCCTTTTGTGATTCCAAATATGGTGAGCATGTAAGTGACTTTTGGATCGGCTTTAGAGTTGGGTAACCTCTCTGGTTGTAGTTTGCCATGGTCTTTCGACACGAAGGATGGTTGATAGGGTCTTCCTTGCTCAGCGTGTATGCAGCATACTTACCCAAAGTACGCCTGCTCCACATTGATTGCTGATGTGCAATGCAGGTTAATGCAGGTCTCAACGTATTGACATAGCCTTTACATGATTGCTGTGGGATTGGTGCTCTCCTAAACCACTGAGTGTGGGAATTGCAAAAACTATCACAAGTACTACAAGCACAGGCAGGACATCTTGAAGAACACCATGCATCTCCAAATTTCCAGTCTTTTGAGGCGCCAGTTTGACGGCAAGACCATCATCTATGACCCTCAAGACACAGCACCCTTTTTCAAACACCCCAAGGACTAACAAATGTCCGTCGGTCAAGTCACATAGATGAGATATTCCTCAATGGATTCTCTCGAGACCGGCTACCGAGACCATGTCAATGACCAAAAGGCTACAACTACAATGGCCGTCAGCGCTTACAACTGTATGGTCACTGCAGCATTGGGATTGGGTGCCTCTCCAACCGATTCAAGCATCGCCGTCACTGCAGCATTGGGATTGGGTGCCTCTCCAACCCATTCATCCGTAGCACTTGAATCCTCCACATCGCCAAAGCGGCCGCTCGAGCGCGCCCAAAGGCAGCGGCCATAGGCGCCGCAGCCCGCCCAGCTGCCATAGGCAGCGGCCATGGCAAGAAGCATGGTGGAAGCAAAAGTCAAAATACCCTGCCAATAGTTCAGTGTGGCCGACAGCAAGCCAACCTCAGCATAGGCGGATGTAGCAAGAACACCTCGAAGTATAGGCTTGAATAAGCAAAGCCATCCTGAAAAGGTATAGAATAGTCGCCACACCTACCTTTGACAGGGTGGTAGTCAAAGCCAAAAGGCTTTACTTTTGCTCTTTCAGGGCATTTCCCCCAGATTCCTTTGCTTCGAGGCGTTCTCCTCCAAGCCACATACGACTCCATGGCAAGGTAACTGCCAGCGCACATGAAGACCTGAGCGTAAAAGCCGCGCAACGCGAAGCGTGCCCGGAGACAGCAATGTAAACCACAGGGTGTAACATGACACGTTATATTTGGGACACCCGTTAAATGAAACACCTCCCTTGTTTCATATGCGTTTTTGGGACAGCCAAATTTCAATATATAGTTGCGCAAAATCTCTATTGGGTGGCAACATGTTGCTGCTATCTTCCCATCTATCTGGAGGCTGCTAGGCGCCCAGCTCTGGGTTTGAAATCACTCAGCTCTGGGCCGTGAACACCTGAGTTCCCACTGTATACTTAGAAAGATCAGCTCATCTCACTTCATCTCAGTTCCCCACGTCATCTTGCTAAATGGGCATATGTAAATATATATATACATATATATATATATATTATATACGTATGCATATAATGCATAGAGAGACCGAACCCAGTCGTTCCGACTCAGTCTGGAAGGTGCGAAGCAATCGACCGTCTACCCGCCCGAAGCTACAATGGCTGTGGGTCATGGCACCCAACCCTGGTTGACCACCGAAAATGGAATAGACTGGAACTGGGAACCCCATCTGTGGCCCTTCCAGGTTGTGTGGTGTCTGAGGTACTGCCAGATTTCGGTGATTACAGAGAAAAACACCTGAAAGAAGACTCTCCAAAAGAACTCCATGTTTGGTCTGTGGTTCAACTGCAGCAACAAACATAACAGGCCTTGCAATGCTTGCAACACGAACGTGTCACTAAAAGACTTTGAGATCATTTGTTTGCCCAATGTCCTTAAGCGTGAGTGACCTCAATTTTGATCGCCACCCATCCAAAACATGGTCAACCGTCCTATCAAAACAAAGGTCATGTCTGGTATCAATATCATTTATAGAGACTTGATGAGACTTCTTGTATCAAGCTCTAGGTGCCATATGTTGTATCTCGGCTCTTGGTATCAGGTTCAAACGCCACTCTTCGCCCCAAACGCCTCTCTTCGCCGAGCGGCACACGCCACGTTCACCACCGCGTCGCCCAGGCGCGAGGCGCGCGGGCGGCGCAGGAGGTAGCTGCTGGAGCTGGCGATCATGAAGATGGTGGGGACCGCGAAGGTCCAGGCAAAAATAAACAAGGTGCCGAACCTGAGGGGCCACTGAGGGCCAGATAGGGGCGAGATGGGGGGGAGGTAGGGGCGAGATAGGGAGTAAACTATATGCAGAGTTCTGATTTGAGTGAACTTGATCATTGTTCATCCCTAAACCATCCCTGCAAACTGAGAGATATCGGCATGTCGGAGTGTCACTGGATGGGACTCTAAACAGGTCACCGACAGGATGAACCCAGTCCAGGACTCCGAACTCGGATTTTGTAGATCTGAGGATCGAACCTGGGAATCTGAGGACGGAAGAGAACTATTTCGGTCCCCGCCCCCCAAACCAAAAATGTCCTTTTACTTTTGGAAGAAGTGGATGCACATTTGGGTTTCGGGAATGGAAAAGGCTAACAGGATCGTTCCAGGAACTTCATGGACCAGCCATGTTGTTTCATTCCGTTGGTGTGCAAAATCACCCAAACTGTGCATGGGAATGCTGCGGTATATTTATCTAACTTGGGTGGCTTCGGGGATTAGTTAGTGGAGCCATATATATATATATACACACATTATATTCTATGTATGGTGTGTATCAGACTAGATTGAGAGGAGAGCCCTCCCATCATAAGTGTTCCATTGAAATGTCCTCTTGTCCAGAGTTTAGCTGGGTTCAAAATGTTCAGATATATACAAACGTGCACCCGGGTAGATTGACATGGAATTTGAAAATGGACCTTTGGAAGTGTGGAGGCGGTAGTGGGTGGCAACAAAACACCAACACCTGTGGAGACTTGGCACCTGGACATCCCGCCAGTGCTTGCTTCGTACCCAGGCACAACGGCTCTTGGATGGCATAGGGAAGAAAGGACCAGGTGACGGGGGCAGCACACGCGAGCATCCAACTGATGGGGAAGGAGAAGTACCCCAATTGGTGAAGCAAAGCTTCAGAGACCTCAGGACGCGCAGATGTCTCTCACAGCCCGGAAGCGTTTAAGTGGAAAGCAAGAAGAATCCCACCACGTGAGGATTGAAGAAACATGTGCCCGTCATTTCAATTTGCTGGAATCGACATGGACGCATTCACTTTTTCAAGGTTCTATGGTGTGTGTGTGTGTGATTGGTGCCATTAATTATAACCTCTCAGCTGGTTTCATGCACTTGCAAAACACACAAGCGACTGACCAGTCCATACATGGAATGTTTGGGTCACCAGTGCCCACTGAAAGGCTACAAGAACCTGGTTGTTGTTCAACACATGCAACTCGTAAAGCAGCACCCTTTTCCTGAAAGAATTGAGAACGAGTAGTATAAAACACAACTTGTGGACATATTCCACTCAGTACTGGAATTCACTTGACACCAGGGACGTTGCACACTTCCCACATGCTCGGGAAACCCTCAAAACCCTTCCAAGAGCAATCAACAACTTGGGTATCCGGAAGGACACGGCCGTGCTTTAAAGAATGCGCAATGGACAAACATCAATTCAGCCACAAGCACCAAATCCCGTCTCAACATGTGTTCCTTCCAAAGTGAATCTTCTCTAGCTGGAATCCCTCAACATGGATTCCACAGTCGTGTTTTCCAACTCTGCTACTCTTAAGACATCTCTTTTGAACTCTTTTGAGAAGATCTCCTTAAAACCAGTGGAAAATGCAGAAGGCTGCATACATATTCCACCCATTGGACCCATCTCTCCACCACCCATGGACGTGACATCCTCTAACCTCCTCTGCGACCGAAATGCATTGGTTTGAACGGACTTCTCAAAGTTCTCAATGGACCCAAACCATTGCACCAGGCACTGCTGGATCACCTCCACCCAACTGGGCTCGAGTCCGGTCACCGTTGCGGTGACGCGTGACTCTTACGGCCGGACTGGCCGACGTGGTTGGACTCGGTCGACGGTGTGTTTGGGTTCGCTTGCCCAAATACCGTTGGCTTGCCGGGATCCACTGGCTACGCATGATTTGGATCCATGTTGAAATACCAAGTGCCATGAAAAAGAGGCTGAAATCCGAGCTAGTGTGCTGTGGCAATTGCGTTGACACCTCCGTAGAGAAACATCTAATGTATTCAACTATCAATGTTGTATTCATCAAAAACATAATATACTATATCATACTGATTCAATACTGTGTATATATTAGTTCATAATGGTGACCAGTTCGTGCTCTGTTCCCATGGCTGCCTAAGATTCCTCACAAGCTGCCTCCGCCAACCAGATGGAAATATTCTGAAAGCACTGGATGAGTAACTTAAGAAGCTACTAGTAGCTCCTGGCATTACTACTAGTCACAAGAAGCTACTAGTAGCTGCCGTTGCTTTTTGGTTTCTCTTGCGGTTGCCTTTGATGCTGGCCACATGGTCGATGGGGATTGCCCATTCATGCTGTGACCTGCAAAATAATTACGGTTTGCCGTCTTCAAGACTGGCTCAAGAAGAACAGGACACGACCATTTCCGGACATTTTTGTAACATACGCGCAATCAGGGCAGAAATCTTGGCCAAAGCGCTGTTGCACATGCGATTCCTTGACTAGAGGATGAAATCCTTTTGCCCCTTGCTCATACCGACTCATGCCGGATGTGGATGCACGATTAAGTCGTGGCGTGTTCCGTTTCTGTCGGCCTCAAAAGGCTTTCGCTTGGTCTCAAATGCATGTGGGTGTTTCGTATGGAGGGACCAAATGTCGTCCTCCAATGTCCTCGACGCGGATCAGATCGTTCCGTCGACGTGGGTAATGTTTTTCGTTCGACGGTGCATGGCAAATACAGCCCAAATCATCCATCAGCTATGCATACCTAGTAACAAGAAGCTACGAACGGGGCTCCTGGCATCGCTACGAATGGAGCGTTCGGACGCTACGTTCGGGGCTCCTGGCCATACTACGACACAATCGTCTCGGATCTCGGAGCTTCCTCGCTGAACGCGCCCTCCGTCGGGGAAGAACTCCGCGCAGAGTGCGCCTCCCGATCGCAATGCATCGCGCCACCCCTGTGGTCCACGGTGCAGCAGTGACAGGTGGCGTCTGTGACGCGAAAGCTTTGGAGCTGCTCGCGCATGGTGTCGATGGAACGGTAGAAGCTCCGCAGGTAGCGGATTGGGAACCGCAAGACCAGGAGGAAAACCTCATCGGAACCCGATGGGCCAAAAAGATTGTTTTTTCCCTGGACACCTCTGAACATCTCGGAACTAACCCCCTATATTGTAGGGAGTTTGGTCGACACCGAAAGGCCTAGTTACGCTGTACCCACCAGATCCAAAGGACGCCCACATCCCAGTTCGACCGAACGGTCACCCCTCGGGGTGCGGGTCGTCTTTGTTCCAAAACGACCCGTAGATAGATGTCACCCAGTCACCTGGCCCCTCAGTCGGTTGCTCCGCAACGGAGTCTTTTTCTGTACGTATCCGCTCAAACACCCAACGGAGCATTAGGGTGATGCCCTGGTCTGGAGGGATTGAGAATGTGCGTGTGCTGTGAAGACATTTGCCTCTCTCCGTTCTTCATCCGCTGGGCCGTTTTCGTACCTTGTGGTGCGACAGATATCTGCTTGCAAAGCCTGAAGAAAGGACATATTGGACGTGACATGATCAACGGCATTGATTCTTAAGACCATGGCAGCCGTGGAAATAAGGAGCCATTATTTAAAGCAAAAGCACATCAAACAACATGTGGCTTTGCATGATTTGTTATTCGCAGTGTTTTCACATGGTGTTTGCTTTGTTATCACACCTTTGCATTTGTTTCGCTTTTTGTTCACCTGTGTTTCGCTTTGTGCATGTTTGTTTTGAGGGGTAAAAAGTTATCATAAATAATGCAGAAATGGTACCAGAAACACAATGCAAACAACATGTTGACAACAAGTACACAAATTCAACAACAAAGCAAATGGCTGTGCTTGTCCATTTGCTTTTGTGTTGTCTTTGTTTGCTGGATTTTTGCAAACAATGTTTATTCTATGTTTGGTAATGTATAGCCCAGTTGCTCGACTCAAACTTATTCATAACCCCCAAAACATCCACAAACTCTACTGGGTCCTGTCTCGAATAAGACTACTCAAGTAGGAAGACATGTCCCAGTACCTCGTTCAGACTACTTCAGTAGCAAAGCCAGTCATCAAAAAAGTACCTTGTTCATGTAGGGGCCCTATCTCATTCACCAGCAAATTCTGATGCTATTGGACAATGTTGGACAAACAATAGAGCAGGCCGTAGACTACTTGAAAGTAAATTTCATTGTATTCAGGTGTTTGAACATTACATTCAGGTGACAGGTATTCCATATTATGCCTAATATGGTGACCAAACCATGTCCTATGTCCTGACAGATGTGTCAGTGAGCTCGCACTTGCAGCTTTGGCTCTTTTTCAGCTTTCCCGTGGGAATCCTCCAATGCGTCCCTCGCTCAGCATCCACTGAATTGGGATTGCTGGCATCAAATCCCAAGCACTGTTTTCAGTGCAAACCCATTAGATCAAACGAAGGCATTCGTTCTCTTTCAGAACTACATCTTTCTTCAAAAAGTACAGCGGCTTACCTGAGTGTGATTCGTTGACAACTAAGTTTATCTTCAAACTGTATCACAACACAGTCACACAAGCTTTCATCTTGTTTGGGTATTTGTGTTTCAGACGTGTGCTTCAGTTCTTTCTAATAATTTATAAAGAAGAGTCGCGGGGCGTGAGCTCCTGGGATGAAATCTCAAGGCAAAGCATTGTAAAACAGCCAGAGATAAAGCTGAAATTCCAAGACTGCTGTATGGCATACATTTTTCTTTATCAAACACAAGCTTCCTTGCTCTCTTTCTGAAAGAACACCCGCCAAGCTCGCAACAAGGTCTTTGATGTTTCGATGGCCTGGGAGCCACAGTTTTGGGATCTTCGGGTTTGGTGTTTGACTGACCGAAAAAGGCACCATAAAATCCAAGCTGCATCTGTTGTGAACAAAGATGCTGCTGACGCGAACTTGACACCGTTCATGTTCGTTGGGGTGCTCCAAGAAAAAAAGATCTGCTGCGGTTTCGGCTTGATGATATATGCAGGTTCACCTGAGCCAAAGAAATATACATTAAACCCAATCTTGGTAGTAGGTATGTGACAACGAAACCTACAAAGGACATTAGTTTCAGCACCTTGAGGCTGATCCTTCACTGTTGAGGGCTTCTCGAAGGTGTGGTTGTTGATGGAGAATTCCCCAACTTCTTCACTGAGTTCGTCTAACAAATCCCTTAAGCTGCAACGATCAGCATCTGTCGTTGCCTTTGACTCCTCATTAGCAATCTCAAGGATCACTTGTGCCTGATCGTTATGCCAAGCACAAACCATCACCCGGTCCAGCTCACCTGGCACGGACAAGATCAGCAATGAGAAAGGATTCGGGAATAAGGATCAGGTCAGTTATGAACATTCAGAGAAAGGGACTCAGGAATCAGGATCATGTAATTCTGCCAATGACTTGATCTCGGTTCAAAGCACTCCAGCACTCATTTTTTTCTTAAGCCCCAAGCAGCGGTGATCCAACTCCGGATACTAGAGCACAAATCACAGCAGAACCTTTCATGTGCTGCAAGATACGCTGCCGGAGTCACCACTGAGTATTGGATAGTGTTGAAAAACACTAACTACTATCAAATAAAGTGTCAGCTGGGCTGAGTTGCAATGAGCTGCACATTGATATGCAGTTTTTGTTGAATGTTGCAAGTGAGAGTGTGTGTGTGTATGTGTTGCCAAAATTCTGCAACTCTTCAGCTGCTAGACTATGCCAGATCTAGTGCCAGATCTATGCTAAACTCAAGATCGCAGAAACTTCCCCCTTGGCTTTAACATGTAAGAAACAAAGCAAGATCATCCCACTATGGAATCTAAAGTTGCTTATTAACACGCCACTATGGGGAAGCACGATCTACCCCGGCATGGTTGGCACCCTCTCGTATGATCATCCCCTCACAGTACATCATCACCACCGTTTGAGACACAAACCATTTGAACATTTTTGTTGGGGTTGCCATCATGGCATTGCGCCATCAGCACCATGCTCTCTATTGAATGTCCTTTTCACTACCAGACCCAAGCTCCTCAGGCTCAGTATCGCCATTGCCCACGTCCTCGACTTCAGCCTCAGGATCCTCCTCTGCATTGCCCACGTCCTCGACTTCAGCCTCAGGATCCTCCTCTGCACCGGCCCCAGTATTTGGCGCCGTGGTCACGATCCGGCGTCGTGAGAGTTCAGAGGCACTCATGTGCTGAATGATGTTGATGCGATCTGGATGAGTGCGCCACCTGCTTGGGTTACGGTTAGGTCATGGGGAACCATTGTTTGACACTGCCCTGATGAGAATACACTTGGTTGTCAGACTCAAGAGATTTGGGTTTAAAAGGTTTTTGTTTACTTTCCCTGGCCTGCGTCGGGCCTCTGCAAGCACTTCCTTGCCCGACCAGTCCGGGAAGTCATGTCTCAGCTCCACACTGCAGTCACGAAGATGCTCATAGTACTTTTGCTGCATGATGGACGGATTGGAACTCTTCTCACTCACCTGCCCCACGATTTGGATGCTGTAGATGACATTTAAGTTGGGTCTATGGGGTCTCAACGTTGATAATAACTAGAAGAACCAACATATGATTCTCAAAGTCTTAGAATCTCAAGATGGCTCAAGTGCACTAGATGCCCATATGAACACAAAGTGTAAGAGGCTCGAGTGCGTTAGGGGCTCAAGTTGACAGTGCCAAAGAATATAAAAGACAAAAAGGAACATAATCAAAAAAAGCCCATACATCAAGTAGAAGAAGAAGAAGAAAATAAGATGATACAAATTATATTAGAAAAACACAATACAAAGCTGACAACAAGATGCCTCCTTGGTTTTCCTGGAACGTGGCTTCCTCTTAGGTGCTGCTTTTCTTTGATGCTTAGGACAAAGCTGAGAAGAAGATGCTGCATTTGGATCTTCCACCCCTTCATCAGCCCCTTCATCAGCTGCAGCTGGACCCTCCACCTCTTCCATGTCTGGGTTCTCACAGCTTTCAGCCACTGCATCGAAGTTCAGCTTTTTTGCCACCGAACATTTCCTTGCCTTTCTCTTTGCCTGACGTTTAGGTGCTGGCTCAGCAGCAGACTTGGCATCAGACTGGTCCCCCGCCCCTGACACAGCATCCTCAGCTGATGGGTTAGCTCTTGATCTCTTCTTCGGTAGCGCCATCGAAGTACCGCTGGTTGCCAGTTTGGCAGCCTCCTTCAGGCTCAAGGGACCACGCCTCTTGTCAGGCTGATGAGACTGCTCGTCAATCACTGCTTTCAGCTGGGCCATGTCTGCCTCAATTGATGCTTGGGCATACTCATCCCAAGCTTTGGCAGCAGGATCGTCCTCTTTTTTTTCAGATTGCTTGGTTCCTTTCGACTTGGTGTTCAGGTTCAAGGCCTTCCGAAGCTGGCGCAATTTGGCCAAACGTTTCTTTGCTTGTGATTTTGTGATTGCCCCAGTGCTTTTTTTGCCAGGCCTCTTGTATTTAGCCATCAAATCTTCCTCCTTGTCCACCTCATCTTCATCCTTTTCCACCTCATCTTCATCCTTTTCCACCTCATCTTCATCATTTTCCACCTCATCTGCCTTTGGGGCGGGCATGTCTGCTTTGGCATTGGTGGTATTTGTATTCTTATTCTTCTTCTGCTTCTTTGTCTTCTTGTCATTGTGATCATCAGCTGGTTTGGCCTTCCGCTTTGCATCACTCTTCTCCTTCGTGACCTTTCCACTTCGCTTTCTCTCCTTTGAATCCTCCGGTCTGGGGTTCTCTATCTCATTTGAATCCTCAGGTCTGGGGTTCTTTGTCTCCTTTGAATCCTC
>CAXAMN010027228.1:142272-194799 GCA_963970005.1 Durusdinium trenchii
TCATTTGAATCCTCAGGTCTGGGGTTCTTTGTCTCCTTTGAATCCTCTGGTCCGGGGTTCTCTATCTCGTTTGAATCCTCAGGTCTGTGGTTTTCACTTGGCTCCATCTCCTTTGAATCATCACGTTTGGTGTTTCCACTTGGCTCCATCTCTTTTGAAGCCTTCTCTTCCCCAGCCTCTCCTTTTTCGGTGTGATTCTTCATATCATTCTTGCTTGAGCCATTGGACTCCTCATGAGCCCCAGGCTTCAAGCTTTTGACAGCGCTGATCCTTTTCTGCAAGGCTTGCACGATTTCCAATGCCATTGCAGGATTGTTTGCTGGTGTGCTTTGCAAAGAACTCATGGGCAAAGCTCCATCAGAAGCACCATTACTCACCGGCTTGGTATCACTAGCTGGCCCTGGTACAGCCTTGAGATGTTCAACCAAGTTGGGTCGGGGCGGTGGTGATGGAGTCACCGGCGATGGTGTCAGCTGTGACACCGCAGATGATGGCGGTGATGCATGAGCGTGTCCAGCAGGTGGTGATGTCAGCAGTGTTGTATCCGTTTTTGCCATCATGGCAAAGTCCTCCAGCGCTGAAAAAACGGACAGAACATTACCTACTAGTAATAAAATATCATGTATCCTCATATGATTATTGTTTAATTCTATCATGACATGTTCTTTTTTAAAACAGTCCTTATCGAAACCATGTTGAGCAAGAAGGGCTTGCAGGTCCATTGTGGCCCTACCCGTAGATCCATCAGAAGCCATGTGAACACAACTAGCACTCACAGTATGCTGAACAAAGAGCCTGAATACGCTGCAATGCATTGCAAAGCACAGTATTGCTGAGCAAACATCAGTTGTCCCCCTCGAGACTGTGTGTATTGCAACCGTCCCGAAAACATCTGAACACAGTCAAAAACATCCATCAGACAATACTTCCCAACCTCCCCCCCGCCCTAGCCTTGGCTTTGCTCTCGGCGGAGCTTTGCCACTTTCTCAGGCTTCAGGAACTTCGCAGCTCCATGGCCTACGATGAGCTCTGAGGCGCTGATCTCAACATCCATGTGGGCAACCTTGGAACATCACATCACATGAATGTGTGGTTATATTAAGCTGACACTAGCTGCAAGATTGCTCAAGGGAATACATATATGGCTACTTTCTATGTTCAACCTCTCATGACTGTCAATTGTGCCAAAGAACCAGGAACATCTTGTAAAGCTGTCGATCCACAACATCAGAGAGAGTGCCGTCTCGTTTTTTCGCAGCAACGATGTACAGACTTGTTCCTGAAACCTTTCCAGTGAGTTTTGCTTCCAAAAGGTAATCATTCATGAGAGTCTGTACAGTTTCTGGCTCTTTCCAAGGTGTTGAGTCCTCTTCGTCGTCCGAGTGTGGAACCACAGCATCCGAGACTGGGGGCGCTGGCGAAGGGGAATTGACGTCGAACCTCAGTGCATAGTGAAGTGAGTGTTTGTTTGGACTATGAATCTATGAGTGCATCCGGTTTTGCCTAGTAACTTTGTGTCGAAATCACGCATGAGTTGTCGCCAGTCCGGTCCGTAGACCACATCGTCATGATAAAGAGCTCGGATCTTCTGTGGGACTGAGAACCGGTACGAGGACCACCCGCTTTTGCCTGGAACCCGTTCCACAACCACCATCCTGAAACTGAACTGCTGAAGGTCGATTTCATCATCCAGCGGTGGTGGGTCTTTCTCATACTTGCGAACACCAGGCCCCATGCAGTGTGTTCCAGTTTTCCAATCCTGTCCGGCAAAAAGGAATGATGATAAAAACACAGCAAATAGAACATTGAACATGTCCATGTCTTTCGACATACATGTCGTTTGGAATAAAAACAATACAGCAAAAAAACATGTCTTTCAACATACAATCACCTCCATCAACTGCATTGCAATGGATTGTTCACACCACTGAGAAATAGGTGGCTTCATGGAAAGAGATAGTGTTTTGAGCACTTCCTGGTTCTTTGTTTTCCACTTGAGGCATACTCGTTCCAAAGAGGCATCATATGGGGTTAGGTTGACAACCGCCACAGACTTCTTGTCGCAAAGAGAGGCTCCCATGAAGAGGGAACTTAGCACAGCAGTGGGGAACTCATGCCCTGAGAGATACTGAGCGGCTTCCTGCACGTCCGAAAGGGCCCTCAGGGATCCAAAGAAAGATCAATCAATGGTTGTTTATTCTTCCCAGACTTAAAATATATTATATAATGATGTCAATTAATAATGTTCTTTGAGCCAGCCACCTTGAGCCTTCACTTGCGTGGGGTAGAGCATCTTTCTCAGCTACCGGCACCACGTAAGCGCTTTCCGGAGTCCAGGGGATGAGCTGTCTGGTGCACCTGGCCAACAGGACACTGGGTAAGGGCGATGTGAACAGCACCACTACAGTGAGGGCGATGTGAAATCACACTTGGTCTACAGTCAGTTGTTTAGCCTAGCCTGTCTAGTACAAGTTGACTCTGGGAGAAGATGTTGTCAGCCACGCTGTTCTCTTCAAAGAGTACCCATGCTTGGAATTGAAGCGGTACACGTTTCTTGCTAGGTGCATCCTCCATACGAATGCTGATAGACTGACTGTAGAGCCCCCGAGCGTCGCACTTGTCCTCGATGCGCCTGAGCTTCATGTCAGCCATGTATTGTTTACCGTGCAAGGTTTAAAGCGTAATAAGAAACGAATCAAACACACATCATTATATTGTATTCACCAAACCTGAGACATTACAAGCCGAAGTTCCGAATTTCGCCTCGTGTACCATTCTTCACCTTCTCCGATACTAGGATCGGGCAGACGACCACACCAACAGAACGGAGCGGACGTTTGAGCAGCACACTACATGCTAGGTCCACAGCTGCGTTCAGATCAGTGTTCGACAGTCTCCCCAACTTGGAGAAGTCCAACCACACCACAAAGGCATCCTCTTTGGACATGCTGTCCACGAACTGGCAGGGAGATCCAAGGAAGGCTGTTGAAGTGTGGAGCTAGGAAACAACACAGCTGCTGCTGCTGTACAGTGATAATGGAAACAAAACCCCCACCTTGTCTAACTTCACCTCGAGTTCACCCTGTTTCCCAGAATAGAACTGAGACCACTCAGACATATAGTTCTGCACCAGGCTCCCACCAATAGAATTCTGTGCTTTGCAATGAAGAATTCTGTGGGTTTTCAAAGCCCTTTCTGATCTACACTCTAATCCATACAGTTTTCCCAGGCCGGCAACGTCACGTGCCAGTTGGATGGTGTCTCGCTGCCATGATGCTCGTCGAGCATCTTCACTCAGTTCGTTCAGTTTGGAGTCTACAGACTGGAGTCTGGAGTCTACATCATTCCCTTTTGGGCAGAGGTCCTGCCACATGGTTGTGTGGCAGCTTCGCCAGGTCGGGTCCTGGAGCATCAAAAGCTCATCAGCTTCATCATTATGGTCCCTGGCACACAGGTGAATCGACTAAGAGCAAGATATGGCAGGGGCATACTTAATATGGCAGGGGCACCCCTCCATGATGCGATCGTTCAGTGTTCGCAGCTCGTCCCCGTCAAAGACACGAAACCCATCATCACCAGTAAGCGATGCCATCTCTACCCAGACATGGCACAGCAAGCACATCCGATCGCATTCGGTAACCCACTCATCCGCAGACAAGCGAACACTAGCACTCTTGCCACCACGCTTGCTTGCAAGCTGATGCAAGAACATCACACGCTTCAAAAATGTGACTTGTTTGGTTGCATCGGTCTTCAACACATCATTCCAGCGATCATTATGGGCCCGGGCAGTGCCATTCAAAAGCCAGCGCGGGTTGAGCAAGGTGTCCCGGTTGAAGGCTGCCAAGGCTCAAACATCGTTAGGGCATCAATGGTTGAAGGCTGCCAAGGATCAAACAACATCACTCAATGTGATTTAATCAAGTTTCTTTAATCTAAACGACGCTCAATCATATTATTATATAGAACCAACTTCATGCCTGATGCTTCCCACCGGTACTGGTGTAGATGACGCTCGATCATGTTCCAGGCCGCTTCGCATACCCCAACCTAACATGCGAACCAAAAAAATCACTCCCAAAAACAGCTTGCTCATGGAACAGTAGTTTGAATTTGATTTCATCTTAGAAACCTTGAATCCAAACATTGTGTTGGCTGTGTTGTCATCAATCTGGTACCGCTTGTTGGTCGCTGCTGCGCCGAACTGATTGTGTTCACGCACCCCCTCAAGAAAGGCGTCACGGTACCCAGTCTCTCCAGGAAATCGATGCGGCTCCTGCGAATCGAAGGACTTTGCTGGAGGATCAATGGACAAAAAGGACAGGGGAACTCGACAATGTATTGGATCTAACAGTCATCACAATGACAAGTGAAAAGAACTGGGATGTCCTCAAGAACTTTCTGGTCTGCTCGTTGTGCGAAGATCAAAGCCTTTTGTATGATAGTTTTTTTCTGTCGTTCACTCTGCTGCTCATGGCTTTGAAGTCTCCGCCACTCAAGATCAAAAACACCATCGGGCTTCACCAGGACTGCCGGGATGATGTTGATGCTTTGCAACCACCTGCCAAAGTCTGGGGCCACAGAGTTTCCAGTGGTGAGTTCAAGTCTTTGTTACACTTGGGAGTGGTTTAAAGGTAACCTTGCATAGGACCGAGGACACACTGTTCAGTGTCAAACACATATTGTCCCAAAATATCACCAGAATATTCCAGAACATATGTTGACACGCTACAAAAGGCGACGGTTTCGGTGAAACCATCACCTTGAGGTTGGTGAGATATCAACGGTTTGGATAATATGCATCACCTTCTGACTGTCCAAAAGTCTAAACTTACAAAGGCGACGGTTTCGGCGAAACCATCACCTTCTGGACCTTCCAAAATATCAGTGGCACAATGGTTCAGACCCTGGGAGTATACTGGTCCACAGCTGGCATGGTATGATTATATCGGGTTGTTATGAAGAATTAGCCCATATTTAAAATCTCAATGTCCATGAAGGAGTTGAAAGGCGACGGTTTCAGCGAAACCATCACCTTTTGAACTTTGAGATTTTTGTTTCTCAAAAGGCGATGGAGATTATCTCCCCCCTCCCACCTCTTGAAATCTGCTTTCATCTCATCGGACATCGATTCACGAAGCTTGAAGTATGTGAACAGCACTCCAAACCAAAGGATGGAAATCCTCCCAAGACCTTTGGAGACATTGGCGGAAGCAAAACCGGGAGCACCATCACCAGCAACCGTAATTTCCATGGGTTCACGCATCCCCTCATACCCAAGGCTGAAGATGTCTTGAGCAGTGTTCAGCCATTCTTGCAGAAGTGGCAGTCCGTCCGAGGGATGTTTGTAGTTGAATGCCAAAAACGGCATCTCCAAAATTTGACCATCCTGTTCCTTGGCAGTAGAGAATAAGGTGTTCATTCATAAAGTGTTTACATCAATCAGCATTCAAGTACAATTTCTGGTTTGATCCAGAACACTGGCCACTTGAACTCGCACGGGTGCGTAAACATGTCGTCCGACATTTCATTGAGCCATGTCATAAGGCCATCGTAGATGCCCGGGTTCAGCGTGTCAAGAACGAAGCGAACCGGGTGTTCATCGTTGCTAGCATCAAAGCACCTAGACTCAGCAGAAAGTTGAACTATTATGAACGCTAGCACCCTAATGCCTGCTCAGAATAGATGCAGTCTAATGGCTTCGCACCCTCTAATATTCGATCTGCCCACTGATGTCCTGCTCGAGATGCCTTTGCCCCTCCCACACGCTGGGGGGCTGGACGTTTCCTCATGGCTGTGAGGATGGTTTCAGCCCGAGAGTCGCCTGCTGAGCCCTAAGCCCGACACGTTAGAGGTGTCAGAACGTGTCAAAGGCCTAATGGAAGGCACATGTGTCAACAAGATCTCAAACAAACTATGTTTCCTTCCACAGTGATTACCAAGTAATGCTTTTTGGGCACAAAAGGTGCTGGGATGTACTCATTAATGCACAAAGCCAAATTGAGATTAGATGCTCCACCGCATATGCCACACAGAGTGAAAGTCGTTTCAAACATTCACTGGTAACTGTTGGTTTGTCATCTTGTGGCAAACATAAGCATCTCTTTCTGAATTAGAGAGAGTCAAAGCCTTGGGTTTATCGCTTCTCCAAGGACAGCACTGCGAACAACAAAATCAAACCAATTGTGGGAACATTCATTCCATTCCCAGCCATGCGGACCTTGCTAGAAACACTAATCTCTGAAAGATCTAACTTTGGTGCCTGTGCTCGTTTGGCTTGAGCAGATGTCACCGGCAAAACCAGGCTAGAAAGCATTTCCTCAGCGGAGAGACATCGGGCTCGAGCCTCGGGGCGTGACAAAGAATGACATGGTTTGGGAGGTGGGACATGCACACTTGTCAGTATGATGCCTTGCTTGACTTGAATTAGTTTAATTTATTTACTAACTAACCAAGACGCGACTGAATACAATCGACCACTGTTTGTTGTCAGGGTCGGAAGGCATAGGTCCACGGTGTTGCCACGAGCCCGTCCATTCTTGGCAATCTGACATAGGTCTACAATCGTATACTTCTCCATCTTCTTGTAGTCACGAAGATTCTGTTCCTTGAAGGGGGTGAGGGAATCCTGGAATGAAATCCTCACTATATCTCACTATGCATATCATATAAAATATGATTCACAAGGCACACATCACAACATGACTTAGCTTTTGTATGTTCTGCATGCTGCTTGGAGTCTTCTGACTTTGTCAAGATCTTGGGAGGGATTTTTGCCCAAAAGTAGTGCTCCGCTGTCAAGAGTTGCTTGGATGCCAAACACTTCACCAAGTCAGTCAGGGTAAACCTTTCATCAATCCAACGCAGCACCTTTTTGTTGTAGCACACCATAAACACCCTTGCTCTGGCAGCGCCCATACCCAACATACGTGGGTCCAAACGTATGGAGTGCAAAGCGAAAACATCACCGCAGTATTTTTGAAGATGTGTCATCACAAGCGACTCACTGTACTCAGGTACATTCTCTATGATCAATACATCTTGCTTTGGTGCTGTGTTTTCAAAGTATGCCCGGTGGGTTTGAAAGGCAGCCCCCTGCTCCCTCTCTCGTCGGCCCATCATGCTGAAGTTCACGCAAACGGGACCTAGCGGTGCTGAACAGCGAGTTCAAGTTAAGTCATAGTCATTTGTTCTTTTGGGTTTGCCATATACCATCATCATAATAAGAAAGAACAGAAGCTGAGCTCCAATCCTGCAACATTGACTCTGATACCTAGGGGTCCAAGATCACACTCCCATCCAGACAAAGAAGCAAACTTAAGGAAGATTTGTTCGGAAGACTTGATGCTGGCTAGTTACGAGAATCACCAGACTTGGGATTGATCAGGCACTGCTTCTTGTGAGTTGTGCAATAGCTGGTGCGGTCTTTGGGGTCCAAAGTGAGAATGTTCTCAAAGCAACAATGTCCATATGTCCGGGCCAAAACAGTTTGACAGTCTTTGTTGATCTCACACCCACTGATTAACTTCACACACTCTCGCTGGACATGTCGGCTGCGTCCCATCTTGGCGAGGTATGCACGAGCTGCCGCTTGGAGACTCAATGCAGCCTGGGCCCCGGTCCACATCGTATACACACAAACTTCGAATTGAAGATAAATATGCAAAACACAAGAGTGAGATTATCAGTTCATATGTTATCAATTATACTCAGTAGTCGATTCCGCTCGGGACTGGGGTTCCTACTGACTCAGCACAGCCCACTCCAGAGAATGATGTGGACATGTTCCACGACCAATGACCAAGCTTCTCAGTCAACCATTGATGACCCCATTTGTTGGACACTTTTTTCAAGAAGTTTTCAGCCCATCCAAAGGTTGACATCACTGAGCGGTACTCAACCTTCGCATCTGAGGGCACAGAGATTTTGCTGGTCTTCGGGTAGAAGCGCCTTAAACAGAGCCCAGTTCTCAGAATGGGCTGGAGCCAATATCACACGGCAAACAGTTGAAGACTGTGATGAGTAGAACCCTAAGTTGGGAACTGTTTTTGGATGGTCTTCTTAACCTTCGGCTTGTTGATCCTGGTGGTGTTCGGATAGGTTTATTAACAACGCAACTTGGAACCTGCTTCGTTCAGTTATGATACACTGAGTCACTTCAAACAACTCAACAACATGCCCATGGATCCTGCAAGAGCTTCCACTCTTTGGGTGAGGATTTGGGCGACAAGCTGTTCGAACGGCTTCTCGTAGACATACCATGTTTTTCAATGCCCAATCTAACCCCCAACACTGCTTGGAACCAAACGCTTACAACAAAGATTTGCTGCAAACAAGTCTTGTTCATGACACACTTGGCATGCATAGGTCACTTCAAAGTGTGCATCTCTTTTTTGCAGGCAGTGATCCAGCAAAGCACGACTCAATTACTAAGCTCTGAAACTAATTGGCATTGCACCACATCCCAACACCTAGTAGTAGGTGTCCGCAACGGTGGTTCAGGCTTCCACCTGGCCAGGGTCATCCATTTGAAACCATTCGACTCACAGGTTGATTTCAATTGATCAGGAAAACATTCTTGAAGTCGGGCCTCCACTTCGGTGAATTTTCTTTTCTTGTGGATCCTCCGTTTTGCCTGAGGCATGATAGAACATTGTATCTACGATTACTGGTGCTGCGGCGAACACAATGACCATACTAACCAGCCTTCTTTTCAATAAGTGGAACGCCGCATGGTGGTGGCCAATAGGGATACCAATCCACCATCTGGCAAAGGCACAAGTATGATATCCATTAGTTGTCATGCACGTGAAATGTGATTTATGGACTCCAGCCTCTTCGAAAGTTAACCCATCGACCTGGGAGTCTTCGTTGTCCAACATGTCCTGTCGCACGGTGTTCTCTTAGAAAGTTCCCTCAAAACAGTAGTGACTCCTGAACAACCTTTTTGATGGCTTCCCTCGCCTCATGACATACAGACAGAAAGTTACAGTATGATGTACATTCACTCGTTATATTTGGCCTCTCCCTCAGGCTTCGCATGACTCTGCCTGCAGCTTAGGTGAAGACCGCACTGGGTAGATTGGGAATCAGAGTTAGAGTCAAAACCAGTCAGCTGGCCTTGGATCCAACATAGGTCCATGGGGAAAAAACAAAAAGGTCTGCGGTGTATGCATGGGAGCGACTTAAGTTCACTCTTGTTCAAACCATGGCATGGAGTTCATCTTCAACTGCACGGTTGTCATCTTGAGACAGCTTACTGCACATTGTGTTTTTCAAACCCTCGAGTGGCGAGCGTGGAATCTCATTGCTGGAGCGATTCGTCCAACAACACGAGGAAGGCCCGAATTTGGATTCGGTACCACTTGGTGGATCCATGGCAAGGGTGGTACATCGTCCGGGATTGCACCGGGATCACATGTTCTCAACAAGAACTCAACTGACCGCTGAGTTGACTGCGTCGGAACCCTCTCTAGCATCATTTCTGCCAATTTCAAGTAGTCTTTCCGTTTTCCTTCCTTCACAAGTTCCAAAGGCCGAGGCTGCATCGGCAAGGGGCCCAACAAAGCAGTGTAGGACTGTGGCCACAATAATAATGCAACCTGTCACAATTTTCCAGCGTCCAACAACCCAACATAGCGGACATAGTTGCTCTCATAACCTTTAGAACACAGTAAGTAACTAGTAGCCACTTGACGGGCGAATCAGCTTTCCCAGGCCTGACACAAGTGGTCGTCTGACGCATTCCTCTTGAAGAGGCCGATGATGTCTTGAGGGTCGTCAGGCAGTGTTTGAGCAGCACGCCCTTCTTTGCAAATTTGTTCTTGAACATTTCGAGGAAGGTCTGCAAGGAGGACTAAATGATACTAAATGCATAGCTTAATAATTAAAGACTCACAACTCTGATATGATGGTGTTTTTCCAAGCCTGACATGTGACACTAATCAAATTGCCTCGCCGTCGCATGAGCAGAAAGCAATGCACACCAGTGTCGTCATCACGAAGGCCTCCAGACATTTGGACTGGCGCTGCTGACAGCCTGGGCAGTGGAAGCAAAATGGTTTGGCAGCTGCTGGAAGTCACGGTGAACTGCTAGAATTGGGTCTAGAAACCATCCCTTCCAATTTCGGACTCCACTCAAGTACTCAACCTTGATCTCAGCATCAGGGCCAATCCAAGATTTGATGTTGATCCGATGCAGAATGGTGGTCAGCTTCCTCGGAATGTAAACATTGAGTAAGACATGTGTTCGGATCGCAGCTAAGAGTATGACTGCACGATGTCCGCCTCATCGGATAAAATATCCAGGTATCGGAAGCAGGTTGCGATGATGCCATAGATTTGATCTCAGCTAGCTTTAAGCTAACAAGCAGGTAGAGGTTTTGTTTGCTGAACCTAATTTAGCTTTAGGGCCTACTAATTACTCCCAGGCACCAAGGGCATTGTGAGTGTGTCCCCGCTTGGAGAAAAGGAGGGAAGCCATACGAATCGGAGAGGTCGTTATGATGGTTGATAACCAGCGAAGCAGGTACCCATTCTTTGCCTCCCTCACGCAATTATCAGCCTTAGGCCAAACACAAACAAACTCGAATACATAAAAACATTATGCACTTTGCAACCAAGCAATGCTGTCGTTCAATTCATGAGTGAATGGCACAACTTCCCTTGTTGCTTCCATGCTACCCAGATCAATAGCTGATCTGGGCATGCTTTCCCTCGACGGTTGCACAGATCAGCAACATCTTGTATCGTTCTGGAAAGGGTCTCAATGACCATGGAGGAATCCGATGGCACCCGGCAATCGATCAAAAATAATCGAAGGGTCACATTGTGACACCACACGCCCTCGACCTTAAACCGAGGCCGCTGGTAGGTGCTCAGAGCCTTTGGCATCAACGCCCGCTTGTTTCTAGGGCAGCTCCACTTGGCCTGATCCATGCCATCCTTAATGAGAGGTCTTGGAGAATGAGACAAAATCAGCAGTAAACCAGGATTCAACCTACCAACCTACGGAAACGACTTCACAACTTGTTTCTTATGAAATTTGGATTATGTCAAGATTCCACATGGATCATGATAGGATTTCCAGGCTCCAACGGCGACAAGGTCTGAAGATATTCTTCTAGGTTTCGGTCGGAACGGATATGGTCCAGGTGAGCTTGTACCCCTTGGCAATTTCACACCTCATGTTGTCATCCTGAGACACGCGTACAATCCAAAGGCTCCATGCCTCTCCATGATATTCACAATTTTCACATAAGAGTGACTGCGTTGAATCACATACAAGTGTCTGTCGCCTCTCGAAACAAATCCTTGAATGCGACGCAGTCATCGCATGCTGCATGATCCGATGGTGTCATGAATCTGAGGACTTTGCACCACCGTTTCTGGAATTGCCTCCAGAAATGCATATACCTTCATCGAAGATAATTTACAGCCAAATGTTCCAAGTCTAAAACATTATCAATTACAATCATCTCTAAGAACTTGACACACACAAACCATTGCTTCAAGATGCGATACGGTTGTTTGGGTGTTGTTCTTAAACTCCCACCATAGCATACTTATGGTGCCAGGTGCCAAGAATCTTGTTGGGAGATCCAGGATCTTGTTCTCCACATACCTGACTGGAAAACAACACACTCGAAACAAAATAAAAAACAAAACAACAAAAAAGCAAACGCTATGCCTGTGAGTGTCCAAACAAACTTCCTGTCATAGTGGGTCATTCACTCCTAGTTGCTGCTTGCATGTTTGATGTGCAATTCAGCTACTTCGTAAAGTAGCTCTGCAATCCCAGTATGTGCAAGCGTAGTTCCTCATCTTGCTCCAAGCACTCTTCCGGCAAAAGCAGAGCCTCTTCTGCCTCCAAATCATCATCATCGCTGACATCATCACGACCTGCACGAACAAAACTAGTTAATTCAATCAGTGTCAGTTATTATGTGTAACAGTTGACACTTACTAGGCTTCCTTTGATCAATGAATCATATTTGCGCCGACACGCCTTCCGTGTCCCGGCAAGGCTCACCCAATGTGACTGTCACAGGGTCCTTCTCAACGGTCCCCATTTTGCGCTTGCGGCCACCCCTTTGGAACCTCGCTCATAGCAGTTTGGAAACAACATGAAACAATTCAGAACCCAAAAACACATCCAGCAACCATCCAATAGCCAATCAGCACTGTGTAGTATATAATTCAGCCACATGACCGTGTAGGAAGCATCCCCCCCGCAGACATATAGAGTCCCAAGAGGTACTGATCAATCGCCATTGCCTTCACCGCCGGTCGCCTTCTATGGGCCTTGGCACAACAGTGTTACAAATGAAATTAATCAATATCTAGAGGCCCCACGCTCCCCCAGTCCAACTCCCTCAAACTGATTCCAATGTGTGGAAATTATGATTGTCCAGGCAGGAAACTCCACCCCAAATGTTGAATCGCTGATCTACTTGTCCATGTAGCAACCGCTGCAATCGCTCATTACCAATTCCCACCAATGCCGCAAAGCATTTGGGAGACACCCGGTGCCCAAGGAAAAGCCACACCTTGCGCACATCCCCAGATCTCCTCACCGTTTTGCGCACCTTGGATACAGATTGCACTATGTTCAGCTAAATCACATTTCACTGACTGCAAACTAGTTTTCACAAACACTGAAGAAACTGTAGAATGCTGCATCATACTGCAACCAATGCACATACTCATCTTGATAAATTTTTCCCAAACTCCAGAACAAGTTGATGAACTCCAACAGTTTGTCCAAAATGGATTGGAATAGGCGAAAACAAGATGATCTCCCACATCGGCAGCCAACTCCATTGCAAATCAGTTTCTCAACTCTGGCACGTGAGCGGCCATTGTCCAGCTGCCTGAGCGAAAAGACAATGATTACATTAAATTGATTCTTTCAATAATACCCACTTGCAGACTGACTGGTACTTGTAAAGAAAGACAACACACTGAATTGGATGAGTTGCGAAACTCTGTCCACTGACTTCGCAAATAGATGTCGTTTCCGGTTGTCATAGTTTGGCCGTTTTCTGAAGACATCTGGCATAGCTGTTCCACTGTCTGCAATTTGTTTCTTCAAGGAAACATCTCCATGAAACCGTAACACTGATTCCATGGTGATATCAACAGTTGTCTCTTCACACAGCTCCTCCTCTGAATTCAAAGCTCGAATGAAGGCACGTCGTCGGTTCCCATCATCCAGCACCTCCAATGGTCCACCACTGGCCTTCAAATTAACAGCAGGTGTGGCAGCCACAGATCTGAGGAACCTTAGGTTCCAGCTGTATGTGGTATTCTTTTGATTTGAATTTGGTAGAAACAAAACTTAGTAAGGCAAACACACACCCCAGCTAAGCTGAAAGTAGGATTTAACATTGAGGCCAGAAACAATTTGCGCTTCTCAGACATTGCCAAGCTCACCCCATGGCTTGGCCCCCCATCCCACACCTTTGAAGCCAAAAGGCTTCAGAAGTCACCACACTCCCAACCCCTGAACCCAATGTTGAGACCCCTGATTGCAACGAAATCTGCTTTTGAGTAAAGAGTAAATAGAGATGGCCAGTGGTTGCTCTAGTTGGGATTTGGACTATACAACTCTCTGGTTTCCACTTGGCTGTTCTATGACATGTTGACCCATCCATCCAAGTCCACACGTCGACCGATGGTATAAAACCTCTCGTTGCATACAACTCATACAACCAGCCCCGCGCAGCCGACTCGGGCCATCTGCTTAGGTGCCCCCAAGAGCACCAGGATCCGCAGAGTGATTGTGGATGCACTGGAGCCGGCACGGGGCACCAGCAAGAGGGACATGATTCCCAAGGAGAGACCCGTGAACAACCCCAGCGCCACCTCAGGCCAGAGAGAGGAGAGCGCCCTCAAAGCGAGTCTATAGTCTATAGGGGTTCAGGGTTTGGGATTCCATGGCGAGTTGGAGGAATAGGGCGATTCCACACACTTGCAGCCTCCCAGCTCATCCACTCACTTGCAGTTAATCCGCTGCAATCCGGACCTTCCATCGTGTGGGGCCCACGCAGCCGGTGTGCGAACCTTTCTCAATAATCCGATCCTTTCAGATCCGAAGTTTCATATGTGCCCAACCAACGGGTCCCAGGTCCCAGGTCCTCGAACTGGTGATGTTTCTTGAAGTGGAGAAACCCGTGAACAAAACCTTCCATTTGGCGAGCCCAGGATCTTGGCGAGCCGAGCTGTGTTCTCACAAACTGTTCCTCTACAAACAGGATCTTTCCCGTGGAGGTGGGGTTCGGTCTATGGGGGTTGGCATGAGGCCGAGTCGCCGGGCCCAGGGCAGTGGGTCGAACCACCAAGGGCCTGACAGATGTGAGGTTCGTCTTGGGCCGACTCCATGGTGGGTTCTCTATAATCTTCAAGCGCCATGGAAAAACTGGGTCTTCCGAAAGAAAGCACATGTGTACCAGCCAAAAAATATACGTGGAATGGGCGTGAATTGGGGGAACCGAGGACCTCGCCGCGACGATGGGGCACTGGACTTGGGGGATCACTCTGTTTGTACTACACCCAAGCCAACGTGCCCATGTACACATACGAGGGCCCCACATGTGTACCAAGCTGACCTTCTGCGTCAAGTGGGTCCCATCACGTCTGATCAAGTTGGGTCCCTTGGTCTCTCGTCGCCTCGATTCATGAAAGCCAGCAGGGTCAGGGGGAAGCTATAGTCCATGCATGGACATGATATGATATGATATGACATGATGATGCCTCTGTAGAGTCGGATGACGATGGGCTCAATTGAACTTAATACTTGTACAATGAACTGGTGGATTGTCTTTGGCAGTCCGTTCGGAGACACCTCTGATGACCTCTGATGACCTCTGTGGACCTCAGCTATCCGATGAGTCGTTGGCTTGTTCGACTTCAGCCAGGTTCGGTCACGGCTTGATTGATCACACAGAACACACACGACAGCGGTTTTGATTCCAGGACAACTGCGACCTCTGAAATCTCTTTTGAAGTATGAACAGGACTTCGGGGACGTCCCTTACATACAATAGCAGCTGCAACATGCATCATTTGGTTGCTGTCTTCTACAACAATGTGATGGTCTTGGGAAACCCGGACCAAACTGTGGAACCTCAGATGGCACTTGTCACTTCAACACAGCTGTTCGAAAGAAATGGCTTTGGGCTCTGCGTACAGCTACCAACTGTTGTTACAGCAGCCAACTCTATCATGCTCTGCTCCGAAGGTTTTGATGAAAGATCTAGATTGACGAAGTACACCAGGATTTGTTTCTGCACTTGAGTCAAGTCTGTCCACCGTGTGGGGCTCCTCCAGCATGAACAAACAGTTCCCGTTCATTCACGTGTGGGCGATAAACAAAGCAAACACAACGGAAAACCAGAGTTTGTTCTGCAACGAAATCTACAGGATAAGAAGTAAGAGGCACACAAAGTACAGTGGGTCGTGTTTTTCCGGAACATGCTCCTGTAGAGAAGAAACAATTAAACCAACATTAGACCCATTCAACATGTGTTTTGTTTGGTTGTCTTTCTTGGGCACCGTAAGCACATCTGTTTTCAACATGTCGATGTGTCCCAGTCTGGTGTCCCCCCTGGCCTTGCAGTAGAATTACCGCGGCTCTTGAGAAAGGCTGCCAATTCGAAGAGACACCAAAGCCGATGGTTGTAGGTGGCATCCCAGCAAACCAGCATGGAGTTGGACTCCTTCCTGAGGATGGAACCATCTATTGAAAAAGAAAAACACAAAAGATGGAGATCAAACAACTTCTGACACATGGAGACCAGCTGCCCAGGTATTTTTATGAATCTCAGAAAACAACACTGGGGACATCGGAACTGATCCTTCCACCAAGGCTTGGAGTTGGTTTCGCATGGTCTCGACGTCGTTCCACGGCGAAGCAGCGCCGCTACGTCCTGCGACGTCCGAGCTATTTCGGTCCGTCTGTGGCTGGTGGTGGAAGCTCCATCCGTTGCATGTCGGACATGTCACAAGACGCAGGTGGACTGTTCGAAGAAACACGATGAGATGGCCCGAGTTGGATCGATTTGGCGTGTGCTCCAAAGCATCACGGTGGTCCCGGTATGGGATCGTCCGCCTTGAGTCCTTTTTGTGCAAGGGACACAATTGAGGGCTCTTGCGCTGATGCAAACGATCTGATCTCACAAGCAGTAATCACATCCTCATGGTTGTGGGTTGGTACATTTCCTTGCACCATCCAAGCGGTGCCTTCAGCCTTCAGCCGGAGGAAAGTGTCAGGTACAAAGAGATGGTCTTAGAATCGGCCGAGATCGAGGGGCTCGAGGTGTCGGCCCAGCGCAAACCCCTTCCGCACAAACCTCGTGCCGAAATCGGCTGGTGAAAAAGGTCGTGACGTGTTGTTGGGATCCTGGTCAGCCAGCTTTCTACCTCTTTTAGGGATACTTGGAGGGTCCAAGTAGGTACAGTAATTATACACATATATATATAATCATCACTATAGACGGATTTATTTCGCAAACATAGCGACAAGTGCTCCATTTTTTTTGAGGCACGGTCCACATGCCCTCTGAGGGTGTTGCGGAAACGACGCCGAAGTTGGGCCTAGACTCAGAAAGGCTCCCATGCTGACGAGACCTGCCATCTTCAGTGCTGAATCCTTCTGATGGATGCACACCATATCCAAAAAGACAGTCTTCTGACACCTGCGAGAAGCTCAAGAACAAAGGCTCCAAAAGAACTCAAAAGCTATGCAGCAATGTATAACATTGTCTATAATAATGCAAACATCCCATCCATATCCCAATCAGTTTCTTGTGAGTCGCTATGGTGTCATTTGGACTACCCCACAAGCTGTAGCTTACTCAACAAACACTTGCTCTTAGAACTGGCAATATTTTCCTGGAAGGAAATGCACTGAGTGGATGATGACCACCAACAGCCACGGTCCTACCAGCGCTTGTCCTCAACGCCATGGTTTTCCATTTCGAACAAATTGACATAGATTGCACATAGTTAGCAAAAGTCCAGAGAATGGCCAAAACGACCTTCATTCTCTTGAACTTTGATTGACGAATCAATCAACATTCTTACACCGTTCCAGGGCCCTTCAAACCAGCAAGCTCACCCCTAACACAACGAGCAATTTGTTTCTGGTTTCGACCTACCGAAGGAACACCTCTCATTTAGTAGCCAAGAGACTGCAAATGAAGAGGCACCCTATTTTTTATATGTTAAAGCATACCAGAAACAAATATGTTTCAGCCAAACATATATTGTTTCATTATATTTCTGTACCAATCAGCTGTTTCCTAATGTGAAACCTTGGTTCAACATCCATCCACCGTGGCCAGGTGACCGGATGGATCACACGAACCTCCAGTAGGCCAAGCAAAGAGCACCCACCAGCATGGCGCTGAAGTTGCTGATGAGCCCGGCAACTCGTCCCACTGACAAAGCAGCAGTATACTGTTCCTGGGTCGTGAGAGCCAGTGAGACTCCGGGTAATTGAAGAACATCAATCGACCGAGGCACGGACAATCAAAGCCCCAAACGGAGACCTTCTTCAAAAGACCTGGAGTTGAGGTGAGACTTTCTGCAAGTTTCTTGTTTCGGTCCCAAGTGGGACGAAACCCGTTCCAAGCCAAAAGAAGGATCTGGTCGCAGCGCTGCCTCGTGGCAAAACGAATCCTTTGGTCGAATGTTGTCCTTTTTGGAGCCACGGCAACCCTTTAAAAAGGCTTCGTTTGAAGAAACAACTTCAAACAAACATGTGCTTGGTTTTGCTTAAGGAGTCCGGGAAAATAAACAACAACTATTTCCCAGGAGGGGATTTACCAATAAAACATCACCCTCAAGCAAAACCAAGATTTGCCTTCTTGCTACCCACGAGTCCCTGAGACTGTCTCCAATCTCTTCATTCACTGGCCTCACGCAGCTTTTTCAAGGATCCGGTCGGTGGGAACCACGCACCCAACACGGGAAAAGGGTGCCTTGAAGATTAAACATAATGAATCACATAATGAATAAACACTAGGACCTGGTTGAGTCAACTCTAACTACTTTGACCTTGGACACCCTGGTCTGTTGCCTCCTCCAGAGTGGTCAATTGGACAAGGTGAGCGTGCAGCCAGGCTTTGTTCATTGAAAGTCAAGTCATGTGTTTTATAGAAACGGAAATCCACCAAACCATCATGATCAGTATATCTATATATCTCTTAAAGCTGATTTCTTTTTTAAGGAATTGTACAAATCAAAGCGTCTGCTTTACTCAATATATTATTCCACCAAGAAAAAAATGCAACTGTAATGCAACAAGTGCTTGAGAATCCCAAAGGGCCCAAGAACATAGCCCATGTAGGGTCTGTATTCTGAACAATAGCAACCATTCTCACTGAAAATAATCTGAATATTGGTTGGTGTCTCCGCTGATGTAGAGTCAAAACTGGCCTATTACCCTGATTAGTTGTATGAATGTTAGAGCCACTTGCGAAGTAGTTTAGAAAGCGTTTGAGAAATTCAAGTGCAATAATGTGTCTTAATCATCATTAAGCTAATGTCCCTTAATCATAGTGTCAGGTACTTTTGAAGTGATACTTTGAACATTGTGTACGTTTAATTTAGATGATGTATGTGTGTGTGTGGGTTTAAGAAACTACTATTATATACGTGCTTGATCAAATCTATACCATTGTGTTTGTTGAAGCTTCTAGGTCAATCACGAAGTGCTTAATCGAACTCTAGCCATTATACAATTGTCCTATCTGCTGACGGGTGAACTACAAACATGAACCCATGGGTGGCGCTGATGCAAACACAAGCAACTTTAAGTTCACTACACTTCCCCCCACCGACAATTACATATATACATACATGAATGTCAGAGTTTTTATCATAATGTCTCATATTACCAATGGAATATGCCACTTGCAAGCCCATAGCAAAACAGCAGAATATGTGCAATATTGTGCAATAGGATGCAATAGGTGTCTTCATTGCTGTGTGCCACCTCTCTTCTCCGACCTTTTCTGGTTTTGGAGCGCCACGCGGATGTTTCAAGTTTCAAGCTGAGTTTTTGCGCTCCCAAGCAGCTCGGAAAACACGTGAAAGAGGATGGACACGCTGATGGCCGTCAGGGTACCACAGCAAAGAGCTGGAAAACCATTGTGCATCACCTGGGCGGTGAAGGTGGCGGTGAAGATGTGGGCCGGCGTGAGTTATCTGGGCCAGCCAGGTGTGGATCAAGTAGTTAACCAAACAACATGAATAGTGGCAAATCTCTCTCTCCGGATGACCATAAGGGGTCAGTCAGTGAGTGACAGCGAGTCAGTTTGTGAGGCAATGAGTGAGGCAGCGAGTTTGTTGTTTCTTCTTGGGAAGAAAGAAACAACATTCACTGCTAGGGCTCGTAGGATCTCCGTCAAGGGACACTGATCGAGCCGACGGAAACGCAAACCAGGAGAAGTGACTCAAGAATCGTTGGTCGAATGGAGAACTCCACCACTGGACCTCACACAACCAGTCTGTTTGTTTCAGTAGAAACATCCTCTAAACTCCCTGCTTGGTTCAGAGCTTTGGAGAGCAAAACGCTTCTCCAGACACTCAATCCGCTCCACGGAATCGACGGCGCCGACTTACTCTCGCACCACGTGGCCGCGAGCATGAAGATCTTCGACCAGCCGCTTCTACGCCAACTGTGCGACCAGAACTGCTGGATGTCTTTGGTTTCATGACTCCACGAGTAAGCGACCTGACCGGGGAAACGACGCGCACGACAAACGACCTGAAACTGGCGACCTGGTACTTCTGTAAGAGGACAGAAACCACAAGATCAACAACAACATAATGAGCAAACAAATCAACCAAACACTGATCAAAACAGATTCAATCAGAAGAGACATATGAAACATCAAAAACAAATCACACGACTTGCGGTTGGCATGGCTAGCACCTCCAACGGTATCAGCAGTGCCAAGCGATGCTAAAGCATCTCCGGGCCCCTGGTTACAAAGTATTGCGAAGACCGGACCAATGACCCCCTTACATAGAAGGTCTAGAAGGTCTGAGGTACCATTCATGAGGTCCACTCCCCCTGAAGCCATGGGACCTTGGACCATGAAGGTTTGAGAAGGGGTGAGCTGATGAGCATGAGTTGAGAGTTGATGAGTTGATTAATAAGCCTCCCCTAGTTAATCCTTTAATAATGGTTTTAAACAAGATTGGGGTTGTGTGGGCTTGGATTAACTGCGGGGGGTTCTGGTACCCAACTAAGGGATTAGGGGGACATTAGCAACCAATAGTACTTTCACTTTGGGCAATTTTCGGCGACCTTGTGGGCTCGGATCAACTAGGAGAGGTTTATTAATCTATGTTTGTATTAACAGGTGCCAATGGAGTAGGAATGAGCATCTGGTGGAAGACCCCCAAGAAAACTATGCGTTGGACATGGTTATCGCTTTACCTTTCGGAGGAAGATCGCTTTTTCAGGCTTCACCAAAATCATACATGTCACGACCACTCTTTACTAAAATGGTCATTGCTTGTTTTTGGCTTCTCATACAGGAACACTTAGACCCCTCAAAACTGTTGGCATCCCTGTGCAGGCCGGCAGAGAAACCTCTGCAGTGAGAGAACATATTTGTTTGCAGAAAGCAGCAAATATCAGTTGTAGCACCTTGTGTTCCAGCACCTTGCAGAAGAACACAACAAAAATACTCTACTTTGAGTGATGCCACTCTTGCTGACATCTTTCTGCAATATCTTCTGACATTCTGTTTGACATGTTTCCCGGCATATCTTCTGACACCTCTTCTGACATCCTTTCTGGCATATCTTGCGACTTGCTTTCTGGCATATCTTCTGACATTCTATCCGACATATCTTCTGACATTCTTTACGGCATCTGTTCTGAAACTCATTATGGCATTCTATCTGGCATACCTGCTGACGATCTTTCTGGCACATCTTCTGACATAATTTCTGACATTCTGTCTGGCATATCTTCTGACTTGCTTTCTGGCAAATCTTCCGACATTCTTTCTAGCAAATCTTCTGACATTCTTTCTGGCGCATCTTCTGATATTCTCTCTGGCATATCTTCTGACATTCTTTCTGGGCTATCTTCTGACATTCTTTCTGGCATATCTTTTGACATTCCTTCTGACATATGTCTCTTCTGCGTATCTTCTGATATTCTTTCTGGCGTTCTATCTGGCATCTCTTCTGAACACTACCAGCCAATGCTTGCGGTTGAGGTCCTGTGGATGGAACACTGCCATCCCTGCCATCCGGAGCTGGCAGTTGAGGTCTGGCGGGGAACACTGCCATCCGGATGAGGTCCGGCGGGGAACGCTGCCATGCTGCCATCTGGAGCTGGCGGTCGAGGTCCGGCGGGGAACACTGCCAGCCGAGCCGAAGCTCGCGGTTGAGGTCCGTCAGGGAACACTGCCATCCGACACCTGCGGGTGAGGAGGCGCCGGAGAAGGAGGACGAAGAGGCGGAGGAGGAGGAGGCGGAGAAGCAAGGCAGCTGAGATAAAATCTAATAACCGTCACCTGACAGGTGGGAAAAAAGGAAACTGCAGGGAAAGAAAAGGCATTTGAATGACGATCATCCATCCAAACAGAGTGCCTATACAAACAGTTTCACGTTTGCTATTCCAGTGCACCTGCCCGTTTCAAGATCACCAAGAAGCATTTGAAAAGAAAAACCGTAGAATAGCACGGATATCGAAAGCACTCGAAAGCAAACAACAAAACAAAACATCATTTGAAGACAGGTTCATGGCTTTGATCTTGAAACCAATGCATATAATACAGAATGAGTGATTTCCATCAACACTGACACCGAAAAGCTGAACCGAGTTCTGTCAACGACCTTCTCGTGTGTCCTGGGTTCACATCGCTGAATCTGCCTTAGGGTTCACACGGCTGCGCAAGCTCTTGGCCTGACAGTTCACTGCGCAAGCGGTTCCGTGATCCGCCGAACATGAAAGGGCCGACTGTAGCTCACACCCAGCTACGAAGGGTTATAATGGTCACATGAAGGTTTAACTATAGGTCACATGGAACATCATGGAAATATGGTTCACAAACTATAGGACCAAAATGTTCGTCGTCTGGTTCATTCTAGCAGGTGCCTTTGGATGATTGACACCCGGTCCACCCAGCCATGCGCCGAGATCTCGCGACCGGTCGCGCGAACAGGAAGACGCCTGCAGGCCCTTCAGGGCACGAAACGCACAGGTGCAACGCAAGATCTCCGGCCTGTCCGACCGGTTTCTTCCGTGTCCGGCGGGCCCCGCGTTTTGGGGTTTCTTCGGTGTCAAAAAAGCGAAGCTGGAGGTTGAAGGGCGGTTTCCCTCCAAGCTACATGTGTAAAAGTATATGCTTAGATGAGTTTTTGTTTGGGTTCTTTTGGTAGGATAAGGACGGATAAGGGCTCTTAAAGGGTCTTTGGAGGATGTCGTTGGATCTTTTGGCGGGGGCGGGAACCTTTAGTGAACACAGGGTCAGCGACAAGTAATTAGCTTGCAGTGAAACTTCTAATGGGCACCATGACAAGTTTGTGTTTTCATTGGCCTTCCACTCAGCAGCTGTGGTTGAAAAACATGTCACTTCACACTGAACATGGAAACCAACAAAGCTAGTTAATTAATGATAATTAACGTACTAGTGTATACTCTGTTGAATATTGATAATATTGTGCAAACTTTGTGCAAACCCACGCGTGGCCAGGCGTCCATAAGCATCGATCAACATCGTCTGTAGAGGAATGACCCTGTTCAGGCTCCATATTCATCTGTGATGAAAAGCAACCAGTTTGGGATGATAGGATGAAGGGACGATTGATTTGCAGTCGCTCTCATGATTTGCGTGAGTTCCCTGTTCCTTCTCTGCACAATAGAGCGGGTGCTTCAGTTGTCCACTCGGGATTTTTCCTGAACCGTAAACGCAAAAGCTGTCTGTGCATGATGTCAGCCCCTTTTCAGAAATTTTACAATCCCTGAACAGGCTCTTTCCTGCTTCACAGGTTTAGCAAAGAAACTTGCACTCACATCAAATCAGGTCAATCAGGTATTTCACAATCCATCTTCCACATAGATATTGATGTATACTTAAACCAAACTTTACCCACCATACATGCCAATCACAATCTTTCCGCCTTAAGGGCTCCATCGAAGCCATCAGCTGCACCAGCCTCTCCTCAATCTCTGGCGTGGCGCGCGCGGGCGGCGCAGGCGGGGCTGCGCTGGTGGGCACGCCCACCACGCTGGGCTCCATAGCGGAGGAAAGAGACGGGGGAGATGGAGGCTTGAACCACCTGAGAGGAGACGGCTTGAATCACCTGGCCATCAAGTCTTGTGGGATTCAATCTGTTTGGGGTTGAGCTTGGGGGAATGCGTTGCATTTGTTGTAATCCACACACTGCTAGTTGTGCAACAATAAGAGTGAGCCTTTGGTGGAGTGGCCATCGTTTGGACTTGTCCACAACCTGGGTGACTTGCGTACTTCGTGCGCTCTTTGTTGGATTGATCCACCTGCTCTCTTCCGGGTCCATGCACATAAGATTGACCCACCAACTCACTCCCTGCAGTTTCCCTGGACTAATAGCTAAATTACAGTAACCTTTTCAATACCTTTTCTTTAGTGCGGAGACCCATAACCCCGAACAATCTTGCAGGGGATCCCACTCACTTGTTCAACCAACTAGATAAGGTAATTCCAATCCGTCAGCGCAGCGCTGGGATGCGCTGGGCCAATGCGCTTTCCGTGCCAATCCCAGGCTCTCCATCTTGATTTCCGCGTAATAGTCCCGCCCTCCAGGCCCTTCCTTCGACTGGACGGGGTCGTCGGACACCACGATGCAGTGTCCCTCCGCACGGCTGTAGTGATCCTCGGTGTGGTGGGGCGCAAAGAACTGTTCACCATGGCCTTCAAGACTTCAAGGTCACCTGCCAGGCAAACCTGAAAAAGGACAGGCTGAAAGGCTCCAGGCGGGTGAAACGCTGCCTGAATCGACACACCCTGACGCAAAAAACATCAAAACAACGCGTATGATGGTCCACCTCCAACAAATAAAAAAACAAAAAAACACCGCCCCGCGAGAGGATTGCACGATCCAATGACTGGACTTTCTCAAAAAGGGAGGGACCCCTTCCAAGTGAATACATCCGCAGTCTCGGGTGGCTCATCGGTTCTATGTTTCTTCAAGTTTATTGTTGTTTCAATCACTCGTGGATGGTTGACCTGCAAGCTGGCTTTCACCTGTATTACTGGCAGCACTGGTTTGTTTGCTGGAATTCGTTGATCCTTCGGCTTGAATCCACCCTCAATTGGTTCTTGCAAGGTGCAACTGGCTTGGACTGGATTTGATCCTCTGCACATGCAAAAGGAGAGCACCAGAAAGCATACAGAACATCACAAGACACCACTAAGTTGTTGCATTTGTTTGTGTCTCCGCACCTCTCCAAAAATGATCTTGTAAATAGAGTACCACTCGCAGCAAGTCAGGGTTTCCAGTTCTGTTGTTCGGATGTTTGGTCAAGCTAAAACAAGTGCATCAGTCAGTTCATCGAACAGCTGAGCTGTCAAAACGATGCATCCACTGCATGATCCTGTGTGTTGAGTCTTTCCTTCTGCCTGCCAGGTGTCCTTGCGTTTCGCGACGTTCTCATCGTCATTGAGCTCCACCCCGTGCCCGGCGTTGTAGGCACTCCACCTGACGTGAGAGGAAAAAGAAGTATGCCCGGGTGCCCCCCAACTTCTGATTATTCTTGACAAACAAACAAAACCGTGCTGAACAAACTCTTCATTGGGTCCAGTTCAATCATTCTGTGGATGTCATCAAAACAAGTCCAAGAAAACACAATTTGGTTTGTTAAATACAGGCTTGAGGTGATTTACATGTGCACGTTGCTTGCTCATCTGTGCGAAGTTGCCTGGACTGGTCTACCCCTGGATGCATGTTCAAATGTGCAAGTCACCACCTCCGACGTCCGAAAAGATCTGCGACTCACACACCCGTTTGCTCTCAGATCATTGATGATGTTCAGGAACAAGCAACCTGGATCAAAAGCTGTTCAACCATTTCCCGAAGCTGTACCCTAGCCTTCCAAGACCAATAGAAGAAAGATTGACGTCGGCCTTGTAGCCTCCCCAACAAACACCATGATTGGAATACTATAGGGTATTATAGGGTATCCTTTTGACTGTTGATTAAGACTCACCCCATGCTATCCCACCCCGTATTGCGATGTGATAGACCTTCCTGGATCATGCAGTGAGTGGATATTGGCATTTGATGATTTTGATGGCACACCCCTATCTTCCATTTACCACCATCCATTCATATTCCATTCATATCATTCATGGAACTGGAGGTCTTAAACTTCTTGGGCTCCTGCAGGTCTCCATCTTTGTGGGTCAACACTGGGCAACCCTGGTTGACCACTGAAAATGACCAGCCGGCTGGAAATCCCCGTCCTTGCTAGTGGCGATGCACCTTGTTACTTGAAGATCAACCGGCTCCAAAGTGAAACGGGCTCGCAGTTTCCATGGCTCCATCCCTCCCCCCCGCCTGGCTCGGCACGCACTCTTCGCACGGCACGCGGCGCGCGTGAAGGCTGGCCACAAGGCGAACCACCTGCGGTGGGCGCGACGGCGTTTTCGGCGCCCTGGTGCCTTGCCGGAAGGTGCCAACCCATCACTGGGGTCTGGAACCCACGGGACTCGGGACCCGTGCCCAGTTGCGTCAATCAAGTGTTTTCGTTGCAACGCAAAAAGCCAGGCTGGCCCAACTTCCAAGGAGCCAAACGTGTAGCCAAAGGGATTGGGTTTCTCCATGTTTCTCCTAGCTTGATGGTTCGTTCTTTTTTGCAAGGGAAGAAACACATCTCCTGATTTCGTACGGTTTCGCATGGCATGCTGAGATGGAACATGTTCTGAGACGCGTGCAACAAAACGCAAGGCACATAAAATAAAATAAAACACAGTCAAAGTATGCTTTATTGCAGTCAGCAAACGTACAAGTAAGGGTATAACAGTTTAACATTCACTTACATTCAGCAACTCCATCAGAATCACAGCACGTTTGTCAATGACCACAACAAATTGAGGTCGTGCCTAAGAAAGTTCTTCAAAACAAGAAGTACAGGATAGTACAGGTGAGTGGTGTGGGCATGTTCCACGAACTTCTGATCCAAAAAATCATACATTCCAGCGACGCCTAAAAAACATTTTGGAGGGACCAAAAGCACCTTCAACAGTGCCCTTGAGGTACATTAGAACATATTAGAACCTTCGGGCTGGCAATCAATCAACTTGGGCTTCCAGAAACATGGCAAGAAATGCATGCCGAGCCGTTTCCTTGACTGAACACCCTTGCTTTTGGGGGGCCTGTACGTTCGAGGCTCACTGGAATGTACGGCACACTCTGACTCCCATCGGACCGCCGATTTACTCGGTCGGGGCCCGGGTCGACCTCCATCCAGTCGCCACGCCGCCGCGGGGCGCGTGCGAAGACGGAGGCCCCGTGTGCAGACGTGATGTCTGCGGTGTGACCTGCTGCGTGGGGGTGGTCGGCTGGCCAAACAGCCGAGCCGCCGGGAGGTCTGACTTGAACCTGGACCTGGACCTGTGGTGATACGAGAAAGCATGCCAGAAAACATGAACATCATGACACAATGGAGAAGGCCAGGTCGTTTTTGTTCAACATCGATCAAAACTTTGATACAACAACTTCAGGACATCCTTGTCATTCCTTGTCACTTGTCACATCTCCGAGACCTTGTCTCGATGATTGTCACATCTCTGTGCGCTTCCCTGATCCCCAACCATCCCCAACAATCCCCAACCACCGACACCTCAGCTAGGCTCTATAGACCCGAGCAAACATGAGGAAACACTTCAGCTCGACCAACTCCAAGGTACCACGAGACCGCGAGTGCGAGCAGCACCGCAGGTGGCGCTGAAGGCAGGCAGTGCCATGTTTCGGCGTTCAACTTTGGAACGGTTTTCGGAAGTTCCGGCCAGTATTTTGTCTGAAGTGCTAGCCACAATCAGCGAAGTATGGCATGTTGTTCCTTCATGTTCGCTGCTGGTGCAACCTGTTCGGGCAAAACCTTTTGTGCTTCTTGAGGTTCAAAGCCATAATTATAAAGAAAGCCCAGCTCATGCTAGCCACACTTTGATGGCTTGAAGACAAGGTGAACAACCATTTGTCCAAAAGCTCCAAAGCCGCTCCCATCAACATGCACCAGGACGAAATGCCAACTCCAAGTTCTCCGTGACCTGTGAGAGGGTGTTGAAAAGATGTCTGACTACGAAAATCCTTCCCACTGAGGGAACACACACACATACACAATATATAGAATATATATATAATATATATAATACATTACTATACCACTATGACTATAATACACAAACAAATGTTGTTTTTTTATGTTTTATTAAATGGATGCCAGTCCAACCCATTGGATCACACAGCCTCGTCAACTGGGACATGCTTTTGGAGCATGAAGCTGCACGAGTGTCCGATGGATGCAGAGCTTGCACAAGACTCAGGTGGTTTTGTCAATTCCATCTATATATACATGGATCATTGACATCTGCTCTGATTAGGTTTGAGGATTGGGTTTGACCCACAGCATCGGTGATATTGGGCCCAAAATCAAATTATCCGAGGCTCTTCTCTTTACGTTTTTCTTCGCAAGTTAGGGTGGAGCTGCAATGCAGCCAACCTCCTTGGAGGGATGTAGAGGAGTTCTTTATGTTCTGTTCAATATTCCAGATTGGGAAAAAAAGATGGACAAAGAAAACATGTCATGTCTAGTTTGCACTTGCCTAGGTTGTTGAAGTAACAAACACATGTTTCCATGTCCACAAATGTTCACAGGCTTCACGTGAACAATCTCCCGACAGTTCCACGGGGCTGAGAACCAGACCTGACACGGTCAAGTAGCCAGCGCCTGACGTGGCAGGCAGCAGCTACTAGCTTCTGCCGATGTGTACAACGAAATAAAACAAACAGGATTTGACCAAACCACCGATCCAAATAACTTCCTCAAGATCCATCTTGGAGTATTGGCCCAATGATGCCCCAAGTGCCTTCCAGTCAGTTGGATTTCACTGCCGTCCTGTCTACATCCGGAGCCGTCCTGTCTTCTCAGGTCAAACCCCAAACAAGCGAAAAGGGCGCATTTCGCTTGACGCGGTCCAAGCTTTTCCCACCAGGGACGTTGGACACTTCCATCGCACCTGGACGGCTGGCCACTTCCTCCAGGACCGACTTCCAGGACCTGAAAAAGGCGAACGGAGCAAGCCCCGTTCGTCGTAAGGCCAGGGTCGCCCCGTTCGGAGCTATGCCCGAAAGGCTCCGGAGGGCTGGCGTCCTCTACTCGGAGGGCTGGCGAGGATTGGCTTAAAGCAAACCCAGTGCTTAAGAATGTGGTGTTCCCTTTTTTTCATTTTCTGTGCATAGCAGTCGTGTTCAGTCGTGTTCAGTGGATTCAGTTCTTCGTCTTCTTTCCAGATGCAAGAAAGCCAGGTCAGTGAGTGACATCTATAAACCGATCTCTGTCTTTTAAGAATCCAGCTGGTGTTGGTGGCTTGTGGCACTTGGCCGAGACCGAGCCAGCAGTGATACAGATACATTTTGACAACCATTAAAACAGAACAATACAATGGCTTAGCCAGCAACATGAACCCACTCATGAACCCCAGTTTTGGGATAAGATGGGATAAGGGTCGCCATAGCCCAGAAACTCCCAGACTTGGTCGGAGAGGTCGGGGATATGGTCCTAGTGGTACCCTGCAACATCCAATGTCTTGAAGGTCAACTTCTGAAGGTCCAAGGTCATGAGACCACTCTACCAGCACCAGGCTCACATGGAGTTCAGAAGTTCAATGATTTGACGCCCGACAACCTCTGACATGTTTTTGTTTTCCGATCAGAAACCTTCAGCATTTGACGTTATTTTACACATCATCTGGAGGCGTGAACTCGCGCGAATATATGTGTTTTGCCTCCTGGTTTCGACACAAAACATGCACATGTTAGAACAATAGGCCTGGTTGGTTGTCAGTCCTTGTATGGAGGGATTAAACCAGACACCTCCTACGCTGCTACACAAATCCCCACTAGGGAATCGTCGTGGACTCTTTACCAAGCATGTCACATGTCCAACAAATCCCATGGTTTCAGGGTTTGGTCTCGTACACATTATATATCACATGTGCGTTAATCCATGTAGTCTATGTAGCTGTGGGACCCCTCTCTCTTTTGATGCTTTCTAGCTAAGCCTTGACCATGTCTGACCTCCACGCTTCCATGGCTCAATGCCTCCACAACACCACGGCCGTCTCCCTTCTGGGCTCGTCCGGCGCCGCTTGCTTCTTGGAGGAGGCCCTCAGCCGCAGGAGACGCCCGGAGCCTCATCCGCAGCGCGACAGGCGCGACACGTGGGGCGGAGGCCCCCGATGAATCGGTTGGAGGGATGTAGGGAGAAGCTACAACGCTGAGGGTCGCTGGCAGGACGCAAAAGGGCTCAGGCTTAATGATTTGGTTCCTACGGATGCTTTGGAAACTTCAAACTTCCTTTCCTTGCAATGCTTTGCAGGGGAGGGAGCCCTTGGCAGGAATGGCGACAGAAAGACTGTGGTTGGTTGGAGTGAAAAAAGGTGCGGATCCTCGACCACTCCGTGGATTCCATGCTGGGAAGTCACTCAAGTCGGAACATTTGACCTGGTGCCTGGACAAAGCCCATAGCAAAGCAATGGCAGCTGGCACTGAGTTGAGTTCCCTCAGGCCAATTGAGGCATCTTCAGTATCATGATGCGTCCGCCCAAGTCCGCCCCCGCCACTTACTCTCCACCTGCTCGGCCCCGATCCGATTCGTCACAGGGTGGGGCTGATCGGACCTCCCTCTTTGGTTTTTGTCCGTGTAGCCCGGAAAGGTTGGTTGGGTCAGGCCCAAACAACTTGGTGACATCTGAGCTTGTCCAAATGAGGCCGCCTTTTTCTCCGCACGTCACCTCTTGCATTTCATGACTCCTCGCTTTCAAACTAGCACTTCCTTGTGCCCAAGACCCGTACAAACCAATTGCCGCCTTGGAAATACTGTATCAGTAGATGTTCCTTCAAAACTAGTACTTGATCTGTTCCAGGATGCATGGTCTTCCAAGTTCCCACTTCTGACAGTCCAAGATACCGAATGGAATGTGAGACAAAAGGCAATCCTTCTACAAGTCCCATGCGAAAAAGCGCACCACCTCAAAGAGGGATGTAGCTCCAAAAAGGGAAAACAAAGGGAGGTGTTTTTGATGTACAAAGACATCCAAACTCTAATCATCCAATAGCAATGCCTCAACAAGGCAGCCTTGCACATTGGTCGACTCGTGAGACATTGGTCGGTGGCATCTTGAGAACGAGAACACCAGTGATAGGTATGACTCAGTATGACCCCTGGGACCACACATGGCTGAACCTTGCAACGGATCATGCTGTTGCTTCACCAAAGCCTTATAAGGCGTCTGAAAAGGGCAGTTGCCAGGGTCCAAAGTCATGGGTTCGTGTTGAACCTGACAAGTTCCAAGTGTGCTAGCCTTCCCCGGCACCAAACGAGTAATTGGAGTGCTCAAAGCATTCTGCACCAAAGATCTGTGCATGACTTGCCAACCTGGTTCAAACAGTGAAACAACGAATCACCCTGGCAGAACCATCAGCGAATCCATCAAGTGGATTTGCCGAGGGTTCTGCCAGGGGGTGATATGTTGAATCTGTTTAGCCAAGGCTTTTGAGCCTCGTCCCAACACCCAGCACCCACTGGGTTCCACCAGCTTTCTCCGGTGGTGATCAACTCGAAACTGGTGCTGGCCGAAGCCGGCCTTAGCCACAGAAATCTTCGAACGGTAGGCTCCGCTCGGAAGCCCCAACCCGTCTCAGATGTTCCACCAGTTGTTCATGACTTTATCAAGGTCACGACAGCTTGGGGATTGAAATGGACGAAGGGGTTCTCTGAGCAAATCAGCAAAACAAGGGCCTTGAGGAGGTGAAGGACCGTCCCTTTAGTCCAAACAAGCCAAGGGGTATCCCATAAAACTATGTACCACAAGGTAGAAACAGCATGAACAACTTACTGAGGATGTTTAATTTACCAAGTGCTTCGGGTATAAGGCATGCGGCATCTCGGTAGAGGCGCTTCGCTCGAAGCCAGGAAGAATCTAATCTCAAATTTCCCTGCAGCATTCCTCTTTTGTTCTCCATTTCCAGCCTCTGGTTCACCTCCTTTGGAACATTGGACTTGCTGTGAGGTAAACTCCACATGCCAAACACGTTCCATTGGAGCTGGAAGTTCGGCTCATGCGGCCCATGCCCTGCCTAGGCCTCGTATCCTCAAGATAAATGCGGGTGGAGGTATGGAACGAGCACAAGTTTTGAGGGTAACTCAACGATGGACTCATGACCTGATTTCGTGAATTCTTGGGTCGAGTCAAGTCCTGCTTATAAGGAAACACTTGACCAACAATATAGTACCTTCACAGGAGATAGCGACTCCAAACAGTGACAGTCTGACATGTCAAAAGTTCAGGCAGCTGCGGCAAGACCAGGAGGTGTATGCAACAGTGTTTTCTTCCAATGGTTTCATGGAACAATCTTGTCCATTTATATACCTCGAATGTTCCTTGAATAGTATCGATCCATGAAATGGTGCCTTTTGGAAGGACCTAATTACAGATGTCCAAAGGGTGCGATTGACCATTGCGTATTTTGCAAGAGAGGCTCCCAGCCAGGTAGACTGATCAATTCTTCCTTCTTCCACGGGTCGTTGCCTGGGAGGTGGCCTCTCTGTTCACCATACAAAACTTTGTGTTCGCACAAACCTGTTCTTTTTGTACACGAACAACTCAAGTGTTTACTCATGGGTTGGGGAAGTCTCTTTGTATAAACTACAAGCCCCTATTACAGGCGACTCGCGGAAAACCATCGAACACCAATTGATTTCTCCAGAACAAATCCTGTCTTCCCAGTGTCCCAGACCCAGGTTGCCCTACGTCAGTGAATAAGACGGTAGTTCAACATCTACCTCGGCTCCCCAGCGCGGCATCCTGGCGCCCAGCGAGCAAAATGTAGATGGTGTGAAGAGTATAGAGGCGACCCAAAGTGGGGGGAGAACTGATCCTCGAATCCTTGAACTTGACTTCTGAATTGATGGGGTCACCCTCCAGTCTGAGTTTAATGGTAGGCCAATGTAACCTGGGCATGATATGTTTCTATATATATATATAGTTCCCTACTAGTATCCAAATACAGTGGGGGTGTAGGAAACCATACGCCAATTAAATAATTGCAAGGGAATATCAATGTACCGGTTGTGTAACCTATATACCATACACTTGAAACATCTTAAAACCAAAACAAACTGACCTTGAATAACACCTGGATTTGTATTATATAATGGTTAATATGTGTTTCTATGTTTTTCTTGCCCATCAGTCACGAGGTCATCCTGAGGCAGAAGAGAATGAAAGCATCTAGCTGCCCCAAATACTCCAAGAATGTATGGCAATGGCCCGTGCGGCATGTTTACCTACATCGCGGTGGTTGAAAAGGGTTCCATGGAGTGTTTGGGATAGAAAAACCAGGTCTTTGAGGGTTCCCCATGCAGATCGAATCCCAAATCACCGCCACTGGTGCCTCACCAGCCTCGCCATCCTGCGCTGTCGAGCGAGTCTCGCAATGAAGAAGTTTGCCATCTGCAAGTACAGCAATGTTTCTCCCCACAAAATCCTACCAATGGGTGTATATCATTAGTAGGAGAGCCTGAACCAATAGGGTTTGACCTGAAGAACCCGTCGGGCACCCTGTCGACCTAGTCGAGCAGTCGGGTTCTTCAACCGATGGCCGAACTGCTTTGAACCCCCTGGTCTTGGGACCAACAGTTCCTCCTCTCGCTGGGCCAGGACCTCATCCTGCGCCGCGCCAGCGGCCACCGCGACCCGTGATTTCCAAAGAGAGGCAGCCAGTGAGTTGGCCAGGAGAAAACCAGTGGCTGGGGCACTATGTATATACCATGACTTATACCATGTTATACCCACATATATTACCCACGATGCCACTTCAGTCTTAAGGTGGAAAGTCAATTACTGCGGATGAAAGGAACGTGCTAGGCCCTTAAGAGCCAGGTCAAGGGCCGCCAGTTGGTGTTTCAACGATGCTGCAGAAGGTTTTCTTTCAACACCACGAAACCCACGATTTCGATACTGGGGTGTCTGTGGGTGAAGCTTTCAAGTCCATGGAAAATGGTGACCTACAATTATCCAATCTGGTCAAGCTTGAATACAACGTTAACAATCTGAAATGACCTTAGTATTGGACCTGTTCAGTGGGAGAGGTTCTCCCCAGGTCTGAGTAAATTTAAGGGTGTCCTTTGTTGTATGCTTTGTTTCACCCAAACTGAGCCAAAGTGGTCCATGTTCGTCATGCCCCCAACTGCGAAGCATGTTAGATTCAGCATGCTAAAATGGTGAGGATTGATTTAGGCTCTTCTTGTCAACCCTTTGCTGATTCCATCTGATTCCATAGTAAAATCACATATATTCAAATATACCATCGCACAGCAACTGGTCGTTCACCAGCTGTCCTTCCCAGCTATTTGTCGCAGCTCTTGGAACATGTGGACTTCATCAGTAGTACTGTACGACCAGTACACAAATGTACACAAAACACCTCTAAGACAAAAACAGGATAATTAAACCGGCCAACATAACCAAACCAATCCATGCAACACTGGTATGACGTACAACAACTGACAATGTTCTCCCTCTTTGTTGAGATGTTCAGCCAGCTGTGACCACTGACCTTGTTGACACTGTCGCCCAGCAGTGCCCCTGGCAAGGCCACATAAGTGGCGCCAACACCTTAGCACCCAAGCTATCCTGTTCCGTCTGAGCACGTGGAATAGATCATAATAGATCAAAAACACATTATAAAAAAGCGCATTGGCTCTTTCTGAGTAATTAAAACACCTCTGATCTTCTTGGTTTGGAGTGGCCCCTGGTATAGAGCAAAATCATATCTCATATCTCTGTCTACCTCATCGTTTGACTCACTGAAAGTCTGGCAACGGAGTGTTTGCTTCGCAACATTGCAAAATTGAAATGGCAACTTCTGCACCCCTGCAGACATTTTGTCGCAACTCTCACCTGATTTTGGATTTGTGCTGGTCTCTTCTCTCATCTTCTCTCACACAATCTGGGTGATGGGTGATGCAAAAGCTGATCCCAAAAACCATACCCGCCCCCCTCTCCCTCGAAGTCACAAGTCATTGGGCAACCTTTCGCAGTTTCCATCAAGAGCTTGCCATCCAGTCGGGGGTTCGTACCTCCCGCACCTCCCACATAAACCTCGGGCTTGAGCCCGTCAACTCGTCTCAGGCGGCAGCATTGATGGAGCTCGACTTTGTACAAGACCAGAATGGGTCCACGCACCTGAGACCGGTCTCGCACACAGTCCGGTCCTGTACAGCGAACTGTTCGGGCCGTGCTTGAAGGTGAAACAAGTGATGAACAAAGAGATGATCAGGAAATCTCAGTTCAGAGATCCGGAAGTTCAGTGCATACTCGGCCAATTCGCTCCAGTCCACGGGTGTCCCAGATCTGTCCGGGTCCTCCCAAAGCAATCCGCCAGCCCCGTTCTCTCCTCACCTCCTCACCCGGTGCTTTCAACGATTTCTCGGTGCCTCGGACCAGCAGCGCTGCCACCGCCCGGAGGGACGTTGGAGCCACAACCTGTGCCGTGCCGTGCGGTCAACGACGACGGCGAAGGAACGGCACCGCACGGCACCGAGGGGAACCACATGTGCCGTGTCGATGGTGTTCGACACAAAGCCTCCGGAATGCCCAAGGATTCTGCCCGATTCTGCGTGGATTCCGTCTGACCTCAAGAGTTCAGTTCACGTGGCGTTCTTTTGGACCATCTGCTGACAATGGTTTTGAAACAGGGGCAGGTTTCCTGCAAAAAACAATTGCAGGTTTCTATGTTCTATGAAAAAAACACGTACTCACAGTCCCTGGTCAGCTAGCCCGAATATTCTTGGTGAGACCCAAACCCAACATCCCGATCCCGGAAATTGACTTACAGCATCATGAGATCTGTTGCTTGTGGTTGCAAAATAAACCCGCTCTCCCCAGTCCAGCGTTACCGTTGCTGCCAGTATAGCGTTGCCACCAATCTTTTTCGGGCAGACTGCGCCGGGTGGCCAGTCCACAGGTCCAGTTTAATGATCGATCTATACCAGAGCCCCCTGTCAGGGGTGCTTAATGGATACCCCTGGATACCTCTAAGGAGCTATAATTAGACACTTCATGTCGCAAAGGTCTCTCAAGCGCGAAACAGGCATGGAGCTTCGCCCGGTCGGCATTGCCAACCCGAGCTCCACACACTGAAGCGAGTGAACCGGTTCCACACGTTGAGTACGAGCACCTTTGGGTACGAGCACTCCTTGAACCACCCGTGGGGGGGCCAATTCCACCAATCTTGAGTCATTGAGGAAGTCGCATCTCCCTGGGAACTTTCGGAACCTCCCAACGTGTTCAAGGTGACAAGGTTTGAATTCTCAGCCTCTTCAACCACCTGGCACTGAGCATCTTCCCATCCAATTCGCAGCTTTGTGGCTATTCTCCACCGATGCGTGGGGCCCACATGGCCCCAGTCTAGCTTGGCTGTCTAGCAGTCTAGCTCACCCTCTGAGTTTTTGGACATCACTGTTCGAATAGGTCTGACGCTCGGATCATCTCGGATCAATCACAAAGCAGCTTCTTCAAAGGGACCTTTCAAGTTCGTGCCAATCCTAATCAGCGTATCATCAACATCATCCAAAGTCAAGTGGAACCTGACAATATACTAATCATTCGCTTTCACCATACTCAACCTTCTTTTTTGGGTTGACTGGGCAAATGAGGCACTGGTGGATTTCTTCGCATCTCCCTCACCGTGACTTTTTCGCTCCCGACCAGCTCGGAGGCGCGGAGCCCTCCTGGCGAGGTGTTTTGCCCTAAAAACAAAGGAAAACCAGCTGGCTTCATGATTCTAGAATGTTTTGGACAGCACATGGTTTGTTGCATTTTTTGATGGAGTATCGGTTGAGCCGCCAAATCCTAGTGACCCCTTTGTGTTGCAATGAGAACTTGTCATGTCTCGATGGTGAACTGGGTGTCCTTTGGTTTATATAGTCGGGTAAGACTGGGAAGGAAACATGCCTTGACATAATTAGGTAAGGTATACCATGGCCATTACCAGTAGGTGCTGGAGGGGCTGGAGGGGGGGCTGCTGTCCAGCAATTGCGTGGTATCCCTCAGGTATCATGTGAACCTATCTCTTCAGCCATCCAGAAATCCACAGAAGTGCGCATGTCGCTCGAACACACACACACACACCACCTTGTTATGGATGAGCTGTCCTTGTCCTTTTCCTTTGGCGTAGAAGATACTGTTCATCTCTTTAAGCTGGGTACAAATGTGAATTCCACAAGACTTTTACATTGCATCTGTCTGTACCTGTCTATGGCCAGTCAATCTGCTAACAAGTGCCCCCTTGCAGTTTCCCCCCTGGAAGCCGCTAGTGAATGAGTTCTTTTTGTTCGCGTGTCTTGCTGAACAAACCCGTGGATTTCAAGATCCTTTTCACCAGTTTAGCTTCAAAGGTGGGAGACCTCACCTCACCTCTTCAACAACGAGACCGCCCCTCTTCACCGAACCGGAGGTCTCGTCCGCCTCGCCCTGCAGGGGCTCGAAGGCTCGGAAGCCGCCCACGGAGGGATGGTATGGTCGACCTAAGACCTGGCCGACCGACCGGTATTCCGTGGGCGGGCGAAAGGGCGTCTGTCTTCGTCGTTTCAGTTGGTGTGTGTGGAGCGGTCCGGTGGTTTTGGTTTGGTTTCCGGAGACGGGAGAGGTTGGGATGAGTGTTGGTAATTTATATTGGAATTGGTATGGAACTCTGAATCTCCGAAAGTCACTAAGTCACATAGTAGCTTGACAGGGACAAACACTTGCAAAACCAAGGTAGATTGGGATCACTGGAAGAGGATTCTCTACAATTATTCAAGCCCAATATCAAGCACATTCATCAGGGCGTGGCTTTTAACAGATTGATCATTTGGACGGCCATCCCCGAACACAGCAAATCTCAGCAAATTCTGTTGAGCAAAACTCTTAAAGCTCATTTAGGCCATGGCCTCTCGATGCCAAATGATTCTACAAAGTAGTACACAACCAAAGACACCGTGTTAGAAGGACAGAAATCATTCTGAAAAAAGAAAACTTTGGGGTCCGGGCCCCTGTATTCCAATACACATCCAACTCATCCAGGTCGAAACTCACCAACGTCCACGTCTGGCCGTTGACGAAGCATCCCAAACGACGACCCGTGGAGTATGCGAGTACAACGCGACGCAAGGCGTTCGGTGCCTCGTCCCCTCGGAGCCAAGCTTCGGCGAGGTTGGCGAAGTCCAATCCCCTGCAGCGACCAGGTTGGAGGTGAACACTCGACACGACGTGCCTGGAACTGCCCGCACTGCCGAGAAAAGGCCAGGGGTGGTGTGTGACTGGGGGGTCTGTCTGGGACGGCATATATTGGCATATATGGCATACATGGAGTGTCTGGGTTGTCATGAACTCCACCTATCTACATAAAATATACTGGGTTCTTCAAAGTGATCTTTTCGATGAATTGAGGTCACTTGGGGACCTCATGATACAAGTGACAGACTTCCGAATCCTTTCAGGGTGGTTGTTTCTCCTGAACAAACAAACCTTGGCACCCTTCCAGCTTCCTGTGCCGTTGACTGTTTGGGGGTGATGAGGCCTGTCGGCACCGTTGGTCCAGCGAGGCTGAATCCTCTATCCCGGCCCAGCCCGGAAGAGGCTGAGAGATAGCTACCCAGACACTCCATGAGACTGTCATATTTACCAGTATATATTTGGGGTCAATGTAGGTATACATTAACCGTTTCACCAAATGCTGTTCGAAAGACCAAAAGAAAGCTAGATTTCCAGGAGAGGACATCACAAGCCCAGAAGCCGTAGCCCGTTTCCCATACCAAGGATCCAGTAGGCAGTAGGGGTTGCATGTCATCACGAACAGTGAAAGTACTCAAAGACAGAGGCGGCAGTGGGCATGGTCAGTCGAGGTTGTATTGTCTTTCTCACACAGCCAAAACGCGGCTGGCCAGGAGAGGGTAGGCCAATGTGTGGCAGCCTCAATCTCACATAAAAGTCCCAATCAAAAGTGGATGACCATTGGACCATCCCCTTCTAACCCACTGCGACAATGGACAATAGGCACATCAATGGGTTATGACTCATCTGACCATCCAGTCTTGCGCCATCGGAGATCCGAAGATGGCCGTGGCCCGGAGTCTCCCCTGGTCCAATCCCCAGGGCTCCTGGCCCACCTCCTGAGAAGATGGGCCAGGGGTGGGTGCCAGGGGGGTCTAACCACCGAACCTGAGGAGATGGGCCAGGAGCCCTAGGGAATACACACCTATCGACACACATCTTTCCCGGTGTTCTTTCGTCCGGCTGAGTTTCGCCTGGCTAAGAGCTTCTCTAAGAAGCCCCAGTTGGCGGGCTCTTCCAGGGGCTCCTCTGCCTGAACTCGCATGAACTGGCAGCAAGGTCTTCTTGCAAATAGCCCTCGCTTGCACTGTAAGGGCTGGATTGTGAAAGTCTTCTGGCTGCTCCGAGCCCCTTATGGGCACGGGGTTTGCTTCAATCAAACAGAAGGTCTTCGAGAAGTTGAATAGAAAATAGACTCTTCCTACAGTGATTTCCCAGGCGACTCTCTTGCAACTCTTTTTGAGGGAACTTTTGCGGGGTCTACGCAGGGCCATATTATGGTCCGGGAGGAAATGTGGGGACTTTTTGAGAGCTATGCTCACTATGGCCTATTATGACCTGCCAAGACTTGCTATGGCTAATCAGCTAATCCAGCATTAGTAGTCCCTACTCACGTCAGCATTGAATGCAAGTGAGAGTCGGCGATGCTCACTAAGAGCCATTCGGGTCTCAACACAGTAAAAGAGATAAATACTGACTCTTAAGAAGCCTGAGTGATCAGAACTTCAGATCACGAACCCTCAGAAGCATTTCGTAAGAATCAGTGACTCAGCAACACTGAAACCCCCAGGCTACCAGTTCTCGTGCTATTTCAATTCAGTCCGCATTTCTGGGGTGTGTAAGTGTTTTTGTGTTTGTGTCTTTTTAATCATTGGGCTTATGTATAGTTTATATGTTATAAGTAGTGTACCTTCCATGTATTGATATTCATAGCTGTGTATGTTCAGTTCACCCATGCTTAAAATTGGGGTCACCGACCTGAACTGTTCACATGTTGCAATCGCTGACTTGAGCACCTAACATCCGACTCTGCCTGGCGGCGTCGTTCCCCATATGTGCAAAAACATGTTAATAACTATTACTATGCTTATATGCTCAATATAGGGTTTTGGCTTGACATGTGTTTGAACCCCCAAGCATGGTAGAAGGCAGCACCCCACCGGGGAATCATGCCAAGACGTTCCTACTCACCAACATGGAAGTGGAGTTCACCCCCTTTGCTGAAGGAAAGTCGTCTTCCTTTTCAGGATCAAAAGGCCCCACACGGCCTCGTCATCAGACTCGGACCTTATACTGGAAGCGTCCGAGTGTGTGGCGACCAAGATCGATGACTGGATAGATGAAACATCATTGGATGTAGAAAAAATACTCATTTGCGTGGCACTCGCAAGTGGTCAAGATCCAGAAACTACCACGAAAACCCAATTCTATTCTATGTGTGGAAGGCTTCAAGTGAAGATCATAGATTGCATGGGATTAAACATCTGCATAGGGGTTATAACAAGGGCTTCATCGAAACAAAGTAGTTATGGCTGTGTAGCATATGTCTGAGAACAGGTATGCAAAACAAAAAAAAAAACATGAAGAGGACATGGGGGTTGGATTAATCCGGATACGCTCGCAGTTGGCAGCGACGTTTGCCTGCCAACACCTATAGTATCAACATCCTGACATCTTTCTTCTAGACTTCTAGGCTTATACACCTTATACAATCCATATATCTAGATCTATCTGCAATATGTGGAGTGCATGAGGATCAAAGTGCTATGTCTAGCCGACCCGCTTGGGCCAGAATGGCCCTGTGAATTACGTGACTCCGCAACTTCCCCCCCCCAGTGACTCCGATTGGTTTCCTCAAGTTCGGATCCAAGCTCATCGGCCACTCTCGACTGAAACCTACTTACACTCCCTGAAACTATCATGGAAGTGGAACCTGGAAGACCATTTTCCTCTACATGCGCACTGTACGACGTCTTGTCGATCTATCAATGCCCTTGTTTTCACCGGGTAGTAGATAGAGATGGATGAATGTGAACATGAAGAGAGAGTGCACTCTACTGTGAGACCGAAAGGAGCGAATAAGGCATGTTTAATTGGGTGCAAGCCAACAACAGGCAGGCAACGGAATATATCCTAATTGCGACGACTGGGTTTGTACTTACGAAGCTTATTCTGAAAAGAGCGGCGGTCGGCAAAACGGAGCGTTCGTTCTTCCAAGGGAAGGAACGACAATTTGACGAATGAAGGTGGTTATCCTGCAAGGTTAAAACAACAAACAAACACACATTGAACAACAATGTAGGTGGTTGAGATTGGTTTTTGAGTATTTTTGAGATCCGCATTCCTCTGGAAGAACATCAAGGCAATAATGCATAGTTGGACCTCTCGAGGTCTTCGCGAAACTCAGACACATTTGCGCCCTTTCACCCCAGATGAAGGCTAGTGGCCTTCTGATTATCGCCATCATCTTTATCATAGCATATCCCAAACACTCCATGTATGTCATATATGCCTACGACCCCTCAAACCACCCCAACTGATCGGCATAAGATGAGTGCCCACTGGGTTGGTCTTCGGTCTTCGTCTTCCTTGCAGGTCCGAGGTCGGCCCGGTGTCTCCACGGCTCCGGTTCTCGTTAGTCCCAGTGGCCCGTCCGCGTGATAGTCTTCCCGATGGTCCTGCAACTCCGTCTGAACGAAGACATATTCACCTCGCAGCTCCTGGCGCCGTTCGCGGTGGGGCAAACTGGAGAAGGATGGAGTCCCATGATGTGGAGAGATCGTTTGTCAAGTGTTGAATAGAGCCATGATGGCAGGCACACTGGGACCCTCAAAATAACATAGCATGGGCGGCCATGGTACAGATCAAAATCAAGAGATTACCAAGACTCTCAAACTAAAGTTCAGCAGCCAGGGTCCACGACGTCCAACATGAACCAAGGATTGGCAAACAATTTGGGGTTAGCAAAGATAGCCAAGGATTCAAACACATTCAAACACTGCCACAAACTGAGACGCAACTTTGGACTCAAGCACACGTTCGGAGGAATCTTTGGACACAGATCCTAGCCAGGTCTTGATCTTCCTCATCTTATTTATCCTAGATCATACAGAATCCGTGTTCCCACGGTCTCTACGGCTTCAACCCGCTAAGCCGACCCACCCGGAGCCACGCGCCACGCGGCGCGGCTACACGCGAAACCCCGGTGCCTGGAGCTCGGACTGCACACGTTCCAAGTGGACTCTGCTGGCCCGTCGCAGCGAAGGCAACTCCTGCCAAGAAGTGGTAGTGGAGCTTGCCTACTACTACTGTGTATGTGTTGCTAATTAAAGGACCCCCAAAGTTGTCTTTAAAAGCTTCTGAAAGTTGCACACTAGCTCACAGACTCGTTTTGCCATGTTGATTTTCAACATGGCTCGCCAGTAGTCACTTGGTGTGTGGGGAGAAAAAAGAAACACCTATCGGCAAGCCTTCTGAAGTTCGCTGTGAGGGAAGTTGAACAACTTGTGTATCAAGCTAGAGGTCGAAGAATTCAATTCAATGTTATAGGATGTACGTTATATGTTATATAGGTATAAAGATTCGTAAAGTAGAAAATAACCACTCGAACAACGAATGTTTTCCAGCACTTCACGTTTCTTGTTTGTTTGTTTGTTTCTCCACCGCCGGGGCAGGACCCCTGACCCTTGGGGAAAAAATGGCGGGGAGGGGAGAAGAGTGTTCAAAGATGTTCAAAGTACTTCACGGTCTGACCAAAGACTATCTGCCAAAAACGCGTTCGAACATTGACCTCGTTTAATTGGATCCGCGATGGCCTCCGAATCGGATCATCCTGTTGGTTTGAGCACCGTCTAAACGACGTCTTCTCAGGAACTCTCGGGCCTCCAAGACCTTTCTCAGACCTCTGAGTACTTGAGACACGGACGCAACCGTATTGGATCCGGCTCACGAAACTGGGTGCTCGGATGGCTGGGATGGGACCGCTGAGCGAGAAATAGGACCTCGCTGGTCGCACCAAGTCCGGTCCCATGGATGGGGCGACGCTTTCGGGCGACGCTTTCGCGGTGCGAATCCCGGAATCACCCGACTGCCATGGATTCACAGGGTTTGATTTGAAGCGATGGTTGGTTGGTTGGTTGGTTGGTTGGCGTAAAGAATCAATATGATAATATTGAATTGAGTTCCAGTTGCACTTATCCACCCACCTCTCGATAAACATCACGTGAGAACTTGTCCCAGAGCTCTCCCGGACATTGCAATGCGGCGGACAAGACTTCGTCATTGACTTCCACTTGTCGAATCTCTCTCCTGGTCCAAGGTCTCTTTCTTCCAGGAGTCTCTTTGCTTTAAGAGCTGCTTCACCACAAAGTGCCTGGACTGCTCTCGACCATGTCCACCCGACGCCCTACTGACCAAAGTCTAAAACATTCTAAAACACTGACTCCTTAACAGCCACAACCAAGACTTGCTGGTGTCAATGCAAGCGAATCTAACGCCATCTGGACCCCTACAACAGCTCGCTCTTGATGCTTCCCTCCAATTTCCCAAACCAGAACCATCAAAACCAAAGCCTTCAGCTACAACCTCGTCTGCAAGAACCATCACTCAGTTTCCTGCAGAATCTTTGAAACGCCACTGGCTCCTTAGATCCCTGTGAAGATCTGTGAAGGCATCTAAGTTAAACAATCGATCCGAACACGCTGGACGTGACTCCTAGCCATGTGAAACAATCTCCATATTTCTGGGATCCCTGCCCTTTCGGCTTTCTTCGCTTTTTCAGTGAACTGGTGTCTTTCCAATGTGGTCCCAAAGTCTGCCCAAAATGGCCACCATCACCATAAAGCCCGTTTTCCTCATCGCGATGATAAAAGGCCTCGCCGTTGAGTCGAAAACAGGGTCCCAGTCGTTTTCCGAGGTCCCCGGCAACATGTGAAAGCCCGGGAAATCGCCTTTGAACCTTGGCGCCGTCGAAGCGTCGTGAGCATCCGGTGAGGGTCGTGGAAAGGTCGAGTAGGCCTGGAGGCAGCAAACACGGTCCAACGTGGTGACCACAGCTGCTTCTTCAAGGGGACTGAACTGGGTATCCTTGTGTTTTGGCAGTTCGCTTGGGCCTATAGAAGGTCATGAGGATGGGACTCCACGAAGGTCACTTTGAAGAAGCTGGACTGTAAGCTCTAGCTTGTCCTTTGTCATTTTGGAGCATCCGGAACGTTAGCATCTCCTTCTAACAAGGCTTTCCTGGTCGTGACGAGCCGCATGCCAAATTTCAGTCAACTCAGGTTCTATAGGTGGCTGTTGGTGCTGGTACCGCGTTATTGTGAGCATGCTAGTCAGGAAATTCAAACTGAAATGACCACGTGATAAATATGACTCACCTACCTTTAGATACTATTCTTGCAAGGAGAACGCACTCAAATCCTCAGATTTGCACAGACCGATAGTACATCCTGAGCTTGACACGCTTTGGTCTCACGCAAACGAAGCAAACCTGGCGACAAATCATGACAGCTTACTCTATTTGCAGGGATGATGGATCATGGATTTGCCAGACCTCGGACCAAAGAACATGAACCAAAAGAACAATCAGGCATGTCAACCTACCCGCACACACTCGCAGCTATCAAACCAAGTATGCCACGAAAAAGACAGTGGGCCCTTCACTGCAGTCTCTATCCCAGTGGATCCCCAACAAATATTCTTTCAGGAAAACATCTTCTTTCAGGACTGCCTTTGGTATTGGTCGCCAGAACTGCATGGGGCCACTAGGGTCCCGTCAATGTTCCAGAAATATGAATCAAATATCAAACAAATCAATCAGCAAATTTATTTATGGTTCGTTTCCGCCTCTGTGGTGACCCTCCCTGAGGCTAGGTGTTGACACTCTTTCTCCGAGCGCAGCCGTCCCTTGCCAGACTAAGGAATGCCACCATGGCGAGAGGTGCGACCCAAAACACCAAGAAGTAACAACCCCCACGCTCTCCATGTACGGAACATATATACCTGCATTGGCCCGTTGACCCCTTTTCAAACACCCCAATGTAGGTAAATATGCCAGCCCCACGGAATGTCTGGGACATATCCATTGTGTTCATCGGATCCAGGAGTGCCTGGTACTTCTATTTCCCAGTGCCTGCTGGTGGCCAAAAGGAGATACCCAAACCATCCACGTATGGAATAGTTACCTACCTACATCGGGAGCTTGAAGACTATTCCATACATGGATGGTCTGGGACCTGGGATAAGTCTTTGTTTGTCCAATCTTTGGAGTGGGACAACATTGAGCCCTAGGGCCCCTACAGCTCCAATCCTGAGAAGGCAGTTGGACCCCCCTGGCACCCACCCCAACCACCCCAACCGAGGATGTGGGCCAGGAGCCCCAAAAAAGGCTAGTCCTGAACTCGTCATGGGGCGCTCCGCACAAGAGTGGCCGGTGGCGCTGGGCACATCCACGCCCTTCAAGGCACCGGAGGTGGCCTCCACCGAGAGATGGATGAACCCAGGGAGAACCCGGAGAAGCCTCGTGAAGGATGGAGAGGTGGAACATCAAAGGCTTGCTCTATAGTGTTGAAACTGAACCATTTGCCCAATTTGCTGATCCAAGACTCTCGGTTTGTGATTGTGAGTGGACCTGTTGCCAGGACCAATTGACAAAGGAACTAACTGTGAGGGTCACAAACTGTGACTCTTCACCACCTGGAATGGCGAGATGTATCCACTCGCTACTCGAGGCCAACTTGTCTGATTCCTGGGAAATGCAGGATGACTTGAACATCAACCAGTCTTGACTACCGTTACAATAGGATGAAACCAGAATCACAATTAAGTCAAGCCTCAGGCAAATCTTTCTACATTCACAATCTTCAAGAACAATGTTCAATCCCAGGTGAACAACAGTTGACAAGACTTGACTTCATTCTGTTAACCCACGAGATCTTCCACCCTCATGGGAAGGCGCATGTTTCGACGGAAGTTCGGCCTGTCTCGCTGACGGTGGGGCGGCTCCGAAGTTCACATAGTTGAAGAGCCTCGTTCGCATCACGAGAGGATTCGTATTGCACTTGTCAAATAGAATGTAATAAAGTGTAATATATATTTCTGTATCATGTATATGTACACGTTAGTATAACCAATCTACCCTTGATGACCAATCTACCCTTCGACCGCTGGGACAGGAACAAATGCAATTCCTGCCCCAGGTCCCCGTGGCTCTTCTTCTTTCCAGGTATGCCTAGTGGTTCTGACTTGAACCATAGACCTATAGTATTTCCAGTTCCTTACTACGAGTGGCTGACTGGGTTCCTCTAAGGGGTACTCTGAATGATGCTCGAGGGGTTGTAGAGATCCGGTGAATGAAAGGGGCACTCTGAGGTGGTTCACTCGTTGTGAAATGCTCTCCGGGTTGGTCTTGTGAGATGCGAAAACCCCAGAAACCCTGAAACGTGAACTGTCGAAAAAAAAAAAAATAAAAAACCAAAAAAAAAAACAAAGAACTGAAGTAACTGGTTGTTACAACTTGACCAATTGGGCATACCGCAGCAAGCAGATTGCACAATAGCTTTAGCAAACGGTTTCATCGCGTGGTCAGACGTGCCTAGTCAGGTTGGTGATCTGGGAACGGTGAACACTTGGATGCCATCGCAGCAAATCACCGTCCGTCCCTCCAAAGAGGTCATGAACTGCGTGTGAAGATTGAATACACTCCGACTGAGTTCGACTCACTCACATGGAAGTGGAAAACCTCCTGTTTGTAAAGGAAAGTCGTCTTCCAAGGGGTCATTTTCCACTTCCATGTTAGTGAGTCAGAGTGTATCTCCCTTGACTTCGACCCCCCTTGACCACCGAAGCTCGTGGCGAAGCTGCTCTTCCTTGACGGCTTCCAAGCAGTTTGGGAAAGAAGACACGCGTCCGGTTCTGGGCTTTCCGGGCAGCACGATAATGGCCAAAAGCTCCCGGAGCAAGGAGGAGTTCTGAGCGAGACTTGCTGATCCATCCGACAATTCGCAGAGAAACTGGAAGTCCTCAGTATTCCTGGCCTGCTGTGTGTGTGTGAGTGTGTATAATAGATCCAACATGATCCAGCCAATTACTCTTCCATCACTGACCGTGCAAGCCCTGGCTGCTCCTTAAAGAGACTTCCAAACCACACGACGCCAGCCAGCATTGGATTTGGGGTCGATATGGGTGCAAGACACCGTGGTCAAAGGATGAAATGCCACAAAATCCAAGGTCAATGGCAATACTGTGTAATAATTGTAATACTGTGCCTTATGCCTTATTGGTAACCCCAAAATAGGTCAAAACGGCTCCTGCGCCCTCCACCTCAGAAGATCATTCTTATATATAAGTTAGTTCCATCCCTTCTTTTGCCCATGAGGTGACCAAAAAGGAACCAAAGAATTCCTTTCCCTAGGGATCCAGTCGTACCGAACCTCAGCAGGTACTTGGACCCTCCTGGCACGTACATAACAGTGTCTCCAGTCACCTGACAAGATACTATGCCTAGGGTTTCAACAGCTGTAGTTCGGTCCAACCGGTGAAACCGACGCCCGGCAGTCTGGCTTTCCAGTCCTGGATCTCGTAGCAGGCCCTGCGGAGAAGCTGCAACTGTGCAATTCCCTGAGAGCGCCGACGAAGGAGCTAGACCATGGAAGAAACCAGGAATTCTGCGCTTTCAGCCTGGGAAAACCCATGGCAAAACTGGTCAATCAAAAGAATGTTGATCCCAACAACGTGGTCCTCGGTCGCAGGTCGACCTGCAGGTGCGTGCAGCGGTCGCCCCAGTCGCCTCTCCCACACGCTTCTCGGCCGTGCCGGCCAGTACCAGGAGCCGCAAGCGCTGGCGAACGCGGGGGATCGCCTGAGAGGGATCACAGTATTCGACCGGAGAAGGAAGGAAGATGAAGTGCAAAATGAGGAATAAGAAAGAATAAGACACAATTTAGTGTGTGCTTGGGCCTGTTTGTCTGTTGTAACTGGGAACTATTCCCAAAACCCTTGGGAACTAGTTCGGCCTTCTCCAGGAATAGTTCCTGGGTAGCTGACAGTGGAAAACAGGATTGGTCAAGTAACGCCTTCACTAAGACATAATAGGTTAGATAGAGGTATTTGATGGTATTTGGAGTGTCCAGGTGCAAGTACCCCGGAGTGACTTCAAACCAAGGTTTTGCGAGGTTTTGTATCTCAGTGTCCGCTTCTCTTCAAAGGTCACGTTTCTTTCTTTGGGTGCTGGAAAGGAAGCAGTCAAAAAATGTACTTGCCTCTTCTGCAGATTTCGCAACGCGTGGCTTTGGCCCAGAAACTATTGCAATGTATATGGTTCGTAGCCGCACACCTTTTGCCTGGACTAGACACTCTTCCAGGATGCCAAGACCTATTCTGAGATAATAGTTAGTGTCAATGTTTTTGTATTTTTAGTGAGCCGAAGTGAGGTGATTCTGGGATATGCTTGGTGACTAGATCTGATCTTTCCAAGAGCAACCCAAATGTGGATATGGCAGTGGAAAAAAGAACCTCGAGCCCTTAAGCCTGGTAGGTTGATCTTCTTAGTCGTCGATTCTATTCTGTTCATTTTCCATGATCAACCGGTCGGTCTCGGCCACACCTTCTCAATCTATTCAGCTCCTCAGGCCGGCCCTATCTCCATCCTCTCAGCCGCTCAAACCGCGGCGACGCGGCGAACCGGCGGGCGGTAGGCAGACCGTCTTCGGGTCTTATCATCTCTGGATTGGTCCAGGCGGAAAGGGGTCGTCTCCCGAGAAAAATCGTAATGGCCCAGGCCAGCTGCCCGGCTCAGATCGTCCAGAAAAACACACCGGCAGTCTGAAAAAGGCCAACCCACCCCAAGCGGAGGAGGCTTCTTTCATCAATTCTCCCCAACATCAAGTTTATATACATGTTTATATACACATCTGGCTTCACCGCACGTCATAGGATGTTGGATGTTTTTGCGAAAACTCGATCAACATGCTATTAAAACAGATGAAACAAAGGATCCGACACGACCTCGCTCAGTCATCGCTCGTGCCAGCTGGCCAAGAGGGGCAAGAGCTGCTTCTCCACATCTCTGAGGGGCCTCGGACGTCGCCGTCGGCGCCCGCCCGTTGCGGACCGGACGCCCCGGTGGACCGGGGCGGAACATCGACACCCCGGGGGTGGTGACCGGTGTGTGGAATACTTTGTCTACTAGAGGATCGTTGTGGCCTCCAATAAGAAAACACATTCATATAATGTATAGATTAATCTATAGATATCTATATATAGTATTCAATACTGTTCCATCCAAAGTCTTTGGGGGGTAATTATTGGAATGCCAGGTGATGCCTCTTGAGCAGAACTGTTGACAAAGCTAAAGAGCTGTGGAGACGGTCTTGGACGTGCGGAGGTTTCGCTCCAAGACACAGGGACCCTTCCACGATTAGCAGGGCTTTCCAGAGGCGAACACAACACAATCCCTGCGAGGGCAAAGACATGATTTTACTGGAGTCTGAGTTGGTACAAAAACACTATAATATATTTAATATTTACTCAAGCATCGAGGTAAAGAACCAGGTTTTACTGTTTGTTTAGACATGTTTAGACTTGTAGGGAATGACATACAAACAAAACCCTGGAACTACGGGGATAAGCCACACGATAAGCACATGGTGTCACAAAATGAATGAATTGAGATCAATGGATGCACCCAAACGGTCCCATGCGAAGAGGGCTAACATGTACATATCTCCAGAGAACGAATTGGCATTTAATTTAAGCAATCTAGAATGAAAAAAAAGTGAGATGGATGGTGCTGTTTCTTGAAGGTAACGCGGACACCCCAGGGTCTCTATTAAATATCGCAACCTGCTCCAAGGAGATTTCAGTGTATTCAACGGGCTGGAACAGCGCCGGCGCCGGTGCATCAAGAAAAGGAATTGACAACTTGTGGAACGATGGGTTTGCAGGGAAATTGCGCCCAAACACAGAAACAAGATGAAACAGCAAAGGCCAACTACATCTTGTCTTGTGGTATTGAGGCCAGCACCTTTGTCACTTGTCTGAGTCCAGAGTGGTGGATGCGAGTTGCCGTTTGCAGTGCCAGTTCTGCGGCGCCCACCCGCCCACCCTGGTAAAGGCTTGTTGCTTTGTGCGACCTTCGTGAATGAAGGTCGCCCAAAGAGAAGAGTCTGTTCGACACGACATGATCGCAAAAGCATCATCAATGAAGATCGTCCCCATTCGACGTCCCTTTCCACCGAACAGTCCGGTTCAGCCACCCCACGTAGGGTCACTGCCGGAGGAGGCAAAGGCCACCAACGGGGCTAGGACCTGCGTTTTCCACCGTGTTCATCCGTTTTCGCCCGGTGGGAGCAGTGAGGATATTTAGTCTGACCAAACATTTGAGGAACATTGGTCTTCCAATGTAGTGAAGAACAAATGTACACCGTGGTTTGGGGGGGTTCAAGGTACTAGGACCCTAGGAAACACACTTGATACTTGTTTCGTTGTTCAAACAATGTGTATGATGCTAAAGTTAAAGTGTTGAAAGGTAATCATAATGAGAAACACATAGCTCTGTTAGCTCTGTGCTTTGTACAAACCTAGAACCCAAATCTTGGTTGGTTCCTCATGGATTCCTGGCATGCCGGGGATGGATGCACTTTTTGTCACCTGAACCAAAAACACATGGATTGTGCACCCGTCGGCCACGGAATTGGGATGGGGAATTCGCACCTGCCCACATGTCCTGATCTTCGCTAAAACTGGATGGGTCGCTCAAATGTTCTCTGGGTCAGGGAAGATCGTCTTAGCACGATTCTCCAGCTGCAGTGCAGAAAAGGCGGACTGTGAAACATTCCCAGGAAACACCATGGGATCATTTCCTCTGAATGTTCCATGCCATTCCCTTAAATCTTAAGGCTCCGGTCGTGTACCGCCCATGGCCGCCCGTTTCCTCCGACCCGCGCCTTTTCCTCCGGCCACACCTCCAGAAGCCGTGCCACCTCATCCGGCGGAACCTCGGATGGTAACGAACAGAAGAAAAACATCCGGCGGCCACCTACCGCCCAGCTTGATGTGTTTGTTTTACTCCAACCAGCCAGCGACTTCTCTTTCTGGGGGCTGGGATTTGCTTTATGTTGTGTTTTTTTACTCCAACCATGGAGGTTGAATATGCTACGGATATGCTTGCAGACACCTGAGCCCAGATTATGGAGGGTAGATCAACACCGAGTTGAACACTTGGACCCCAAACAAAGGAAGATATGGAAAGATCTATCCGATCCCTCAGTACAGTAGCCTGCCAAAATGGAGGGTGTCCTCATGCTCCTAGCCTTTCCAATTTATCATTTACCACCTGCCTCCAGTTTGTTTTTCCCCTTGCTGAATGTGAATTGAAAGAAAATTGTGGATCTTCCGAAGCAACCAACCATTCATGTGTTTCACAGGTCACCAAGGAGTCTAGGCCAATAGATCTTTGGATGTTCAGACCTCTAAAGGTTGGCGTCCGCGCCTTTGTGCTGCACAGCTGGGGGTAGTGACCAGGTCCATCCAGGTCAATCCTGCACGGCCTTTGAGCCGTTCTCAGCCAACCAAGATTCACCAAGTCTCTCACTGAGAATCATTCATTCCACGCAATCTGCACGACTCCAAAAGAGTGCTGCTTTCTCTCCCGATTGGGTCCATGATGACCGTCTGCGCGGACGGAGGGATCCAAACCGTCTCCGACAGAGGTTGAAGAAGCCTAGTTCGACTATCCCAGTTGGGTACTTCAGTGTAAGGCCCTATTTACGGTCACTGAATACCTCTCTGGGCTTCACCAACCGTCCCCATCCGAAGGGACGCCTCCGGGCACCCCCACTCCGAGGGACGCCCCTTCTCCGCTCAAGGCCCTGGGGACTCGCGCGCGCGTCGGGACCACGTGCCCGCGCGCGCGAAGATACGATGCGACCCCTAAAGAGCGACCAGGCCGTAGAGAAGGAGCATCAAATGTAGTGAAAAACTCCATGTAGTGTGGGGTTGACAAGCTGAAGGTCGTTACATGTTACATAGACTGGAACTTGCGGGTTAGACTACCTGGAAGGTCCTTCACACCTCCAGGCCGTTTATTTTTCCAGAGTCATCTATGACATGCTGGCCGCAAGATTGACCTACATGGGCTCTGAAGAATACCCCAATTGGGGAAAACATTCTATCAAATGGATTGTCTGGGCTATGATGTGATGTGATCACGTTTGGAGAAGTAGACCATCAACCCCCAAAAAAACACCTTCTCACAAAGTTCTGGTGGTAAACATACACGTCTGTCCCAAAACCGTTGAAATTTTTGAGTGCCTGTTTTCCAAGAATGCCTTCACTGAATACTACTATTCCCCTCAAACTAGAACGCCGGCAACCAAGCGAAACGTTGTGTTTGAACGTTTCGGATTTGCAACACAAGCCAATCGATCTAAACCTGAGAACATGGTAGTGGGTGCATCACGGGGAGTGGTAAAACGTTGTGTTCACACACTCTGACATTGGTTTTCAGTTAACTCAGTTCCCAGGTCAAAAATGGCGAAGGAACGGCAGGGTGAAAGGTCCGAAAAGTTGAAGGTGTTTGAACAAAGGCTGTTTCTCAAGTCGGCGGTGGCGAAAACGAGCGGCGCAGCTGACGGCGGCAAAAGAAAAAAGTTTAAGGGGTAGGTATCATGAAGGACCATGAATCAAACTGATCAAATTGGACTGCGTGTTCAACAGTTGTAGCAGGTACGTTTGCAGCCCCCCCCAGTGGCCTCTTCGTTGGCCATCCGCCACTGGGGAGGGGGATGGCCCCCTGCTGTGAAAAAGGTAGAAGTTGGCAGTGAACCCTTTGGCACAGGGGTTGACACACACAGGTCGCCGTAATCGGCGCTTTTTCTTTTCAAAAACCGGCTGCAAGCAGTTGGGTGGTGTCCTTTTGGGACGTAGAGCTGCACTAGCTCAGTGGCAGCAGCGTCAGCGCTTGAAGGTGGAAAGGTGTATGTGCTGGTGCTTGTCGACGTGCTTGAGGATGTGCTGGTGCTTGTTGACGTGCTTGAGGATGTGCTGGTGCTTGTTGACGTGCTGGAGGATGTGCTGGAATTTGTGCTTGTGCCTGTTCTGCTTGTGCTTGATGTTATCGAGAAACTGGAGGAGGTGGATG
>CAXAMN010027228.1:195597-211171 GCA_963970005.1 Durusdinium trenchii
ACAGCTTCGTTGGACAGAGTAGCATCAGAGAGCTCTGTCCCCCTGCTTTAAATTAAATTGAACCCTTGCAAACAGGGTTTGACACACACACACACACACACGACACACAACCCCAAAAGGGAGCGGAGCACAATACCCGTGAAGGAACCTGCGCACATGATACCTTTAAAAAGGAACACAACACACACAAACAAACATCATGTTCAGTGGCAACGATCCAAAGGTTTCACAACGTAAAGAATCCGCAACTATTGAGGGTTGTGTGTACAATCTGTGAACTTTACATCCTCTGTACCTTCCAAAAACACACATGGCCATATCATGGCACTTGGTTATTTGTAAACTCCATATATATTTATACATATACGATGGATCTACGATTGGTTGGGCGTTCCGAGCTGCCGCTTGGGTGCTTCTCCAGAACGCCCACCGCGCCCGGAACGCTTGGCATGCGGCCCAGCGCACCTTAATGCACCGGCCAAGTCTTGCGTAGCGCCTTGACCCAACCTGACGGGGCCGTTTTTCGGCCCAACCAGAAGATCCAAACCGGCGCGGTTTGAAGGGACCAAGCTCCACCGAAGTTATGGGAAGTTGCTTCGTTTTTCTTGTGTGTGAATCAAGAAGAAGACTTTGGAGAGTAACATGTTGGAAATAGGATTGTCAGTGCATTTCAATAGGGAGACCCGCTGGCCTAATCGGTTGACTGGGTCGATGAGCCATGCCCATGTATAGGCCAGGCGGCCGGGATCAAAGGGCCATGATCGGCGCTCTGCAACCAACACCTCGTCAATGAGCCCCTAGTAGGGCGCTTTGTCAGCTATTGTCCTTTCCTTCACGGCCCCCTGAGTCCCGGACCGCCCCCCATCCCCGGTGGTGCCCATCGCAAACGCATCCGAACTCGGTGTTTTTCCGCCACGCAGGCCGAAGAGTGGTGGATCCTATAGGATTCACCTGTGAAGCTGCGATGTGTATACTATACACGTACATGTAAATGTAAATATACAATATATATAGTGCATGCTATGATCCTGATATTAATATTATAATGATATGACACGATCTGATTGGAATGGATAGGATCCATTGTGCATAGAGACTGGGCGCCCTTACTTTCGGCAAGATTTGCTTGTTCTGTGACTGTGTACCCCAAAGCCCCTCACGGATGTAGGGCAAGGAGACACACCATGAGCCAGATGGGTTCAGCACTACCACGGGATGTATTCTCGACCACAAGCCAATCCTAGACACTCTTTAAGCTCATGACGCTTAGGCGATTTAGCAACTTGGGAAAAACATTCCTGTAGATACCTTGCCCAGCTTGGATCAAAACCAACATATCGAGTTGGCGCGCGCGCCTTGCTAGGGCAATGGCCTCAGGGCAAGGCGCGGGTTTGCACTGGGAACTGAAGAAGCCAGCTGTAGGGAGGCTGTGACAGGTGTCTTTTTGGCGGGCAGCGCATCTAGATACTCTACTGGTGGGCTAGAATCATGACATGGATGTTTTTTCAATGATATGATGGATATTTGTAGGACATGGAATATCTTTTGGCACCTGAACATACCTGAACAAGGATTTGCCTCGTGGCAAACAAAGCCCCTGCTCTAAAGGCTGGGACCGAGCTCGCTCTGTGTCGGCCCAGAACCATGCGTCGATGCGAGGCCATCTGTCCGACAGCGGCCAGTCGTGTGGCCGACTGGGCGGCAAGTCGTATTTCTCTTTCATGCAATGAACAGCTCATGTAGTCTTAGGTGGCCAAACCAAGTGTATGAATCACACACAGGAGTGCACTAACGGGTGCTTCGGAAAAATGGGACAAAGGAACCAGACTTGGGGAACGGTGTGTGCTAAGGGTCCTCCAGTCAATCCTACGTTCATCTAAGTTCCAAACATGCGCATTCTTTGACGATGCCTCCTGTAACATTTTGTTGGTTCCTCGCACGACTGGATACTGACTTGTAGATCAAACATTTGACACCAGGAACGAAGACCCCGGAAAATGTTTGGTTTTATCTCCATGCATCTGGTTCTTAAGGCAGTACAATCAACGTGTTTCCATCAAGTCTGGGCTATAGTCAGTTGAACTCGACAAACTAGGATATGGAGGTGGTTTCATGAAGGCCATGAAGGACGTATTATCTGGATTTTAGGGGACACATGTTACACAATTGATCACCAAAATGACGACAATGATATCTACCACCAAACATGGTTCCTGAGGTTGGTAAACTGACATGACAGGCATGACAGTCCAAAAAGGATCAGTCAGGCGATGCCTCGCAAATTTTGTCCAGGAAAAACATATGCAATTGTCTGTGTGACCATGTTTGGTTGTCCGTCATCCACCAATCCACATGTCAAAAGGTGTTTATACTTACAACTCCATTCATGAAACATCATGAAACTGATGCCCTGATGGTATGCTTGCAGATGCTCAAACCAAGTGTCCAACCCGAAACGTGAGCAAAACCCAAAGGCTGATCATAAGAGATCTGGATGAACATTTACTTGGTGAGGCACCTGATTTCGATGTACGCACACATCCCACACTGACAACCTCAAAGTTGCTACCGACCACCAGGACTCAATCTCTCCCCACTGGGTTTCCCAAACCACGTTTTGTGCAATCCCTCTGGGCCTCGAGCAAGCATCGTTCCATGTTGATGCTGCGTGGGATGCAGGTCAAACATGTGTTTTTTTTTCCCACCTGTCAGGTGAGGGTTGTTAGATTTTATCAGGATGTCCTCCTCCTCCTTCTCCCCTCCTTCTCCTCCTGCTCCTCCGCCGGACCTCAACTGCAAGTGCTGGGTCGCAGTGAGCACCGCCGGACCTCAACCGCAAGTTCTGGACCGCAGTGGTATGACAGATAGGTATGACAAAACGAATGCCAGCAGCTATGCCAGGTAGGATGCCAGAAAATATGCCAGATAGAATGCCAAAGTATATGCCAATACAATGCCAGAAGTGTGCGTCATACTGAATGTGGGAATATATGCGAGAATGCAAGGTAAATGCTGCAGCATGCCACCAAGAGTGCTAGAGTAAAGGCCATATAGGCTGTCAGAGTGTCTGTATGCCTGATAGAATGACAGTATACGCCAACAAGAATGCCCAATTGTGTGCAAAACAGGTGTCAATCGCCAGAACATATGCCAGAGGCCAGATACTATGCAAGATACAAAGGCATGTATGGGCACATACCAGGACCGAAGTCGGACAATATGTCACAACACATGTAAGACGTCCCAGCCTTTATGATAGATGATGTGTCAGAGCACAAACCAGGCTTGACGCCAGAACAAGCGCCAGAACATTGCGTCAATTCGCACGTCCACCTGTGTCATGAGGCTAGTCTGTCAATACGTGCGCCCTGCCTTCTTCCCAATCGCCTTTCGGGGTCACTCGAAGTGAAGTTACTTTTTTTTTTAAGGTGAATGAATAGTTCCAGTTCAAGTGATGGCAAGGCAGCTAAAAGGTCGTGGCGCAATCTCTCCAGTTTATTGGAACCACAAGGTGGCAATTCACAATGGGTCAAGAACCCACATAAACGATCGAGCGTTTGCACCAACAAACGACTTTGGATGAAACAGCCCGTGCAATATGGAGTAAACACTTCAGACCGAATGGAACAAAATCATTGCACAATAAACCGCATTTGGATGTCACCAACGAAAAGACCAATTCGAGATGTGGAACAGACTCATGGATGGATTTGTCTCCAATTCACCACCCAAACGCTTGCCTCGTCTAAGAAAACACAAATCACGAATGCCCAGGCAGACGAATTTCTGACTCCACACTACTCCACATGACAAAACCCGGCGTGTGATGCAAAACACATATACACGCCAGCCGCCAAACAAGTAAAAAAACAAAACCGAGGCCCACACAAAATCTCTTGGCACTTGGCTCGCGCTTTTGGTTTTGCAGCCTGCAAGAATGGAGAGTCGCAACCACTCAATTTGTCAAGGGGCTCGTTCACAGCACCTTTCTCCAAGAAGGCGCAAGTGCGTGGCAAATGCAGTTGACGACGTGCGAGTAAAAACGGCAAACTGCCTTCGCGCAGCCAGGGCATGAAAAACCCACCTGAAACCCAAAAACGTGGACGGATGCAAAGTCAACGCCCCTGCTAGGCTGGACCAGCGCAAGTTCACAGTTTCAAGTCCTGCGTGTTGGGTCAAGTGTTGGCATCCCCTATAGTTTGGGTCATGCAGGATTGCCCAAAACCAACCTCTCCACAAAGCAAACACCAATAAACCTAACATGCGGCTATGCGGTGGTCCGGCTTACCAAGACAAGCGAGCAAAACCAGTTGAAACATAAAGAACGATACCACACGGTGAAGCGATTGAGTCTTCTTTTCCGTGGGTCAACAGTCGTGGTGTATTAACACACAGACCAGCTTGGTAAGTCATCTTTGATGATCTTACCTGATCACCCATCTCGGGTAGATAGAGGAAACCCAAACCCAACCCTATAATACCCGCAGAGGGTGCCAAGGGCGGTAGTGGGTGGGAGAAAGGAAGATCTGGTTCCCAAACTTGAGCCAAAATTGACATCAAGTTTGGGGATCATATCATTTATGTTTCAAATCTCAACATGTCCCTACCCAACCATCCATTCATGTTGAATAATAATAGTGCTACGACTCGCAGGCCCACGTCGCAAGTCCACATTCTTCGTCCCCACTTGCAGGGCAGCGGCAAGAGCGCAGCGCGCAAAAGCGTATTCAGGATACAGAGCGCAGGATTCAGGATTGCTTGCGCATAAGTCCATGGCGACCCTTGCTTTTTCCCCATCCAAACGCTTGGCAAAGTTATCTGTAAGCAAGGTTTTTTCAAATACTATACACTCACGTCTTGAAAGACCCCGGCCCATCTCCACAACCTGCGTTTGGGATACGCTTAAGCCTGGATTTGTCCTGTTTCTGTCTTTGGGGTGTTGTTCTGAGAAAATGAGCAACAAGTAGTAGTAGCAGCAGTATAGTAGTATGTAGTAGCAGTAGTAGCAGTAGTAGTAGTAGTAGTACGTAAGCAATTTGTAGTAGCGCCTACTCTTTGCCACCTTCATGATGGGGCTCCTGGTGCTTTCGCGCTGCTTTTCCCGAATGCGTAGCAAAGGGATCGTTTAACTCTGGGGGTATAGAGCCTTGTTCGCGACCCGTTGTCTCAGCGTCCGCAACCGTCCTCAACCGTCCGCAACCGTTCGCCGCCGACCGCAGTAGGACATTAATAGCCGCTAAGGCCGCTGCCATTGGGGGAAGGTTTTGGAGAGGGTTTTGCATGGAAGCATGACGTGTCAGATTCGTGTGAAATACCGAGGAAGCGTGTGGAAATGTCAGATGCTGAAGTGTGGAGGATGATTTCACTGCACAGGCACCGCGTTTTGTGAGATCCACAGTTTTCTGCGCAGTTCCATTGGGATTGGCGCTTGGAGAGTGGTGTTTTTGGGGTGTTGGATGTGGCCGCGACATTGGAATTTGGCGCTTGGAGAGTGGTGTTTTTGAGGTGTTGGATGTGGCCGCGCCATTGGAATTTGCGTTTCAGGGCGTTGCGTCGAAGCTCTGTTTTCGCAACAATTCTCAGCTGAGATGGCGATTTTGGTGGATGGGAGTGTGCTCAGAACTGGGCAGGCGCAGGGAATCGTGAAGTTGCGAGGTGTGACGGAGGTGACATATCTCGCGGCAGGCGCAGTACTTTGTGCGCGTTAGACGTGTGGACGCGGAAAGTTTCGTGGCAGGTGCATGGAATCGTGAGGTTGTGAGTTGTGGTGGAGGTGAATGTCGCTGTGACATTGGGATTGGCGTGTGAGCGGGTGTTGTTTGGAGGGGCTGGAATCGCGAAACTGCTTGGCAGGGCTGCTTGATGTGTGTGCTCCGATGGAGCTTCCCGCTGGACTTTTGGAGGAAGCCTCGTGCGAAACGCTCGTTTAATTTTGCAGACTTTGACATGTGAGTTTTTGAGGAAGTCTCGAACGAAACGCTCGTTTTGGAGACTTGACGTGTGACTTTTGGAGGAAGCCTCGTGCGAAACGCTTGCTTTGCGGACTTCAAGTGTGAGTTGGGAGACTTGACGTGTGACTTTTGGAGGTATCGCGGTGTGCCACTGGTGAGCGGGATGATTGGTGGTATCATGTGATATGTTTGCTTCTAGTATGTGGCGGACCGTGTGGCGGAATTACGTCTGTGATGTCGCAGTGCCATGCGGATTTGCGCGGCCTTGGTGAAAGTGCGTTTGCGATGCGCCGTGCCACTGGGGAGCGTGAAACATGCTGGTGTAAACACGGCATGTCGCTGGTGAGCGACAAGAGTGTCCCGCAAGAGTGTCCCACAACAAGACTGTCCCATAAGAGTGTCCCACGAGAGTTTCCTACAAGAGTGTCCCGTAAGAGTGACCCACAAGAGTGTCCTACAAGAGTGTCCTACAAGAGTGTCTCACAAGAGTGTCCCACAAGAAGGTCCCAGAAGAGTGTCCGGCAAGAATGTCCTACAAGAGTGTCCCAGTGTCCTACAAGAGTGTTTCACAAGAGTGTCCCACAAGAGTGTCCCAGAAGAGTGTCTGACAAGAGTGTCCCACAAGAGTGTCCTTTTAGAGTATCCCACAAGAGTGTGCTACAAGAGTGTCCCACAAGAGTGTCCCTTAAGAGTGTCCCCAAGAGTGTCCCACAAGACTGTCCCACAAGAGTGTCCCGCAAGAGTGTGCCAGAAGAGTGCCCTGTAAGAGTGACCCACAAGAATGAGTGTTCCTTGAGAGTGTCCCACAAGAGTGTCCCACAAGAGTGTCCCGCAAGAGTGTCCCACAAAGTCCTGGAAGGGTGACCCACAAGGGTGTCCTACAAGAGTGTCCCACAAGAGTGTCCCGCAAGAGTGTCCCAGAAGAGTGTCCTGTAAGGGTGACCCACAAGAGTGTCCTACAAGAGTGTCTCACAAGAGTGTCCTACAAGAGTGACCCACAAGAGTGTCCTACAAGAAGTGTCCATAAGAGTGTCCCACAAGAGTGTCCTATAAGAGTGTCCCCTAAGAGTGTCCCACCCTACACGAGTGACCCACAAGAGTGTCCTACAAGAGTGTTTCAAAAGAGTGCACCACAACATTTTCCTACAAGAGTGACCCACAAGAGTGTCCTACAAGAGTGTCCCACAAGAGTGTCCCGTAAGAGTGTCCCACAACAGTTTCCTACCAGAGTGGCCCAGAAGAATGTCCCACAAGAGTGTCCTACAAGAGTGTCATTTGGACATATGTAGCTTTTCGATCGCGTTTGTATTCGGGTTCGTGGGCTCCATCTTGTTTTCACGTGGAACACGGACACGGGGAGCAATATATTTGTAACGTGAACTGTATGGTAGGGGAGTGTGGGGGTCGGGTAATCTACACATGCCACGTAGAATAACAGGGACATGATGGGTAATATCTAGAACACTGTAGAGTAGTAGTTGTAGCAAAACATGTCGCTGGCTAACACCCGAGACCGGGAATGCCACCGCCCCAAGGACACTTGCAGCTACGGCTTAAATGCGCCCAGGAGCGACACACAGCGGGTGCAAGATACTGCTTCCGCTATCTCATCAAACCGAACACCATATTATGCAGCGTTGCCCCCTAAAACCGTTCAAACTCCACAGGGACCCGCGGTCCCAGGGTGTATACACACACACCAGCAGGTTCTTCTGTGACTGCACGCTGGATCCAAACTGTCGGCCTCTAATGTTCTTGCTCCTGCTTGCTCGTTGCTCCTACAAACTTGGACATGTGTTTTTTACTATTCTTTCATGTTTCTCATCATCTGCATTGCACTCGATACAGAAGAAGAGGTTAAGCTAAGTGTTGTAATTACTTAGCCAAATGACCCAACAAACCTAATTTCTATGCTTTGGTGTTCAAGTTGTTGACATGCTAGCACCTCGATTTTCAACTTTTGGCAAAGTGGTATATGGTGTTTGCTCAACACACTATACACAAGCGCCCAGGATTGTATATGAAGTGGAAGCGTGCGTTTCTCAAATGCGTGCTTGAGTAGCTTGTTGTTTTGGCACCAGCTCACTGCAGCTTTTGGCTACATTGGTTACATTGGGCCCTGACAGTAGCTTTGCAATGGCAAAGCATCCTCCACAGAGAATGCAGCAGTGGGGTTCTGCAAACATGCCCGTGGATAAATTGGAGAAACATTGGCTTTATCTGACTGAGAAGCTGTGCAGCCTGACTGAGAAGCTGTGCAGCCTGGGCATATATATATATAGTTTTATATATGGTTTGTTTCCATGTTGATTCGATTTTGAGGGTCATGCCACCCCACCCCAGCAGCAATTGAACGACTGTCAGGATTTCATTGCAGTCTTGGAGAATGGGAAAGGCCTGGCAAAGTACATTTGCTGGCAAGAAGAGTCAAGAGACACATCAACAAGAGATGGAGCTTTGCCAAGTTCTTCTGGTTCTGACAAGTAGGGTTGCAAAGCTGGCTTGTGTGTTTTCACATTGGCGAAAAATCATCAATCATGCGCAAGAAATATGTGTATGGGAAGAGGGCACAAAAAAGGCAAACAAGCTTGTGAGCAATGATGGTTGAACATGTGCAGTTTGCCATGTACTGCCAGCCATGGTTGCTAGTCATGATAGATATGTTAAGACAAGGGAACCAACATGACTACATGCTTGTTGCTGGCTACCTATACCACACCTGCTGCAAAGTTTGCATCTCAGTTACCAAACTTTGCCTTCCTTAGCCAGCCCCGTCCTGGTTAAGCAGTTTGAAAAAAGCTTCTACATGCGCAAGAGCTTGGACAGGTTTTGTGGATACATGGGTTGGGTGAAAAAGCATTCTTCATGGGCAGTAGTGCACAATGCGTGCAACATCCCATGCTCACACAAGATCAACATACCAAACCCTTGTTCTCTACATCAGGCAAATCAGAAAAAAGGAACGCGTAGTTCTTGGTTTGAAATGTTCCATCATCTCTCATGCAGTTTCCAAGAGACAAAAACCTTGTTTTTGTGCAAGCTAAATATTGGGCTTGCTGAGTTTACCATGGATTTTCCTTGCTACGCGCCACCTAGCTAACTACTTAGCAAATAGCTTTGCTTGGCTAACAGATAGTAAACTTGCGAATTGCCCCATTATATTAGAAAAGGCTCAACAGAAGGAAAGGAACTGACGCACAAGTCCGCCGAGAACCATTTCCTTCTGTTGCCCTGCAGGTACGTGGAAATGGCGTCCCATTTCCATATCCTCGGATACATCGCCAGCTTCGTTGACCAGGCGACGATTTATCCTGTCCCCTGCAACTGATCAAAACAATTTGGGTTGAAAATTCTGGAAACGGAGGGGGGGCACACACACGGAGCCGCTTGGCTTGGCGGCGCTCCCGGGAGGTGCAGGTCTGCCGCACGAGCAGCAAATTACGGAGCAAAACTTGAATAGGAACCTAAAAAGCCTTAGAAACGAGAGAAAGAAAAATAGAAAGAGCAAAGCGAAAAGGGCAGGAAAGAAAGATAGGGGTAGCGAAAAAATGACTACTTAGCCCTTGACCGGGGCAGGGAAACGAGCCTCAAGAACAACCTAACGAGCCTGAAAGAAAGCCCAAGAGAGAAAGTGGGGGGCAGGGAGGGGATGTATGTTCATGTGTGTGTGTGTGTGTGTCCATGTGTGTGTTTGAATACTTAGCACTTTAAATATACTGACTACTTTGCAGAAATGAATTACGTGCAGTAGCTAGGGAGCGGGACTTTAGTCTTAACGCCCGGGTAGAGTAGACTAGACAGGGACAACAGAAGGAAAGGCACCGACACACAAGTGTGTCGAGTACCATTTCCTTCCTAATTAGAGGGGGGGTTAGAGAAAAGGGGGACCCGGCGGGGGTTTATTCTCCGCATGCCCGGCGGCGTCAAGTCTCCGTAAGCTCGGCAGTTTTGTGGCAGAAGATTCATGGGGTGAAACAAAAAGCCAGTGGGTGATAATCCAACGCATGCAGAAAGATGCTGAATCAAACGTGATCCCCGATGGTTTCGGCGCTCCCTTGCGGGAGATCACACTCTGCACCCAGTGGGACGACAGAGCGGCACACACTTAGAACTTGGTTTTCCGCCAACTCTGCAATTCCACGAAAACAGGAGTGAGGGAACGGAATGGCGCACGATCAGCTCAATTTGAATGTTGAAAAATGTCTTCGCTTGACTGCAGCAGCTTAGTTACTGAATACTTAGCGGTCCCGAATTGCGGCCGTGCATAGTGGGTTGAATTCCATCTGGAAGCGAGACCAAAGGAATCGCTTCGGATAGGGTAGAAAATATCTAGAAAAGGAAAAAAAAGGTTCCAGTTTGTAGCTAGGGGGCGAGACTTGCGAATCGCCCCATTAGATTAGAAAAGGCTCGAAAGGAACCGACGCACAAGTCCGCCGAGAACCATTTCCTTCTGTTGCCCTGTAGAGCAGTGCAGGTACGTGGAAATGGCGTCCCGTTTCCATATCCTCGGATACATCGCCAGCTTCGTTGACCAGGCGACGATGTATCCTGCCTCCCCTGCAACTGATCAAAAGAATTTGGGTTAAAACTCCTGGAAACGGAGGGGGACACACACACACAAGGATGTTCTTCTGTGGAATTTCTGCTGGATCCAAACCGTTGGCCTCTAACTTGTTGCGTTCTTGCTCCTGCTTGCTCGTCGCTCCTACAAACTCGGACATAATTAGCCCTAGGGCTCCAAGCACCTTCTGAGGATGTACTTGGAGCCCTAGGGCAGGTTTCTCATCATTTGCTTTGCACTCGACATGGAAGAATAGGTCGTTTTCGGACCTTTGACCTGACATCGCAGGGCGCCCCGGTGGAGACGTTTTCAAGCTTTTCAGCCGCGCCTCAAAGCGCAATACGATGTAGTAGGTAGTAGGTAGTAGTAGCGGAAGAAGTAGAAGTAGTAGTACTAGTCTAGCACTAGTCATCCTGGTTAGTCCTGGTGCATGTTGGCTTGTTGCTATGGGTTTATAAAGCAACAGCCGAGTAATGCCGAGTACCCCATTATAGAGATGCATGTGTGTTGACGGGGCTGCTGTTTCCAACAACAACGACAACCATACCGGCAAGAGCAACAAGCAGCAACACCAGCAGGGATTTGGAACTGGTCCGACTCTAACATACTCTAATCAACTCATTACTAACCATGATAACTACCGTCCCCTCGGGGTCTCGGATGGTTTTGGGGGACCCGAACCAATGGGGAAGGGCAGTGCCGCACATCGTGCCCCCGCATGCGAGCCCCTCCCCCCCCCAAAAGTGTTTTGGGACACACAAAACGGACAATGTCACTGCTCAATTTGATTCCAAATCATGCGAGTTTAGGATTTGGAGCAGTGTCCCCAAATCCTAGGTCCTATCTTGTGTCTCAGGCTTTTTCACTGTCAGATACTGTGGGGTGGTTGGAATGGTGTTTGGGAGATATGTTGGCCAGGGGCCCCCGGGCACTTTCTCTACGGCCCCAAGACCCCACACCCTGAAGTCGGTGATCGACGCTACATCCTGACAGGACCGGGCAGGACGCTTTCTCTCCTGGCGAGAAAAACAGAACAAAAAATAGACATTATCTGAAACTGTCAGGAGACATTCATTTGATCATATTTGACATCATTTGACCCTTATCCTCATTCTTTTCTTTTAACATGGATTTCAAAGAGGATACGAACCTGACCTACCGGCGGAGGCGGATCGGAGCCGCGCGCTTGAAAGCAGCGCGGTCGCATGGTGGACGACCGATTGACTCGGGCTCCAGGAAGCTGATGACCCGCTACTGGGGAGGCTACCCTCAGCATCACTGTCGAAGCACCTGGGTTTTGGATGGTTAGATGTGGATGTCTGAAGCCCTGGGCTGAACGTGGGCCCCGCAGATGGGGACGCCGGACGCGTCGTTCCGCACAGCCACCGCGCCGGACGGCTCTGTGGCTGGGCAAAGGTCTCATGAAGCTCAGCTAAGTCCACTTGGAGCTCCTTGCAGGGAGGGGCGAATGGCGAAGACTTGTCCTAGACCATGAAGAACTGTGGAACTGTTCTGAACTGCATTCGTAGGCGTTTTCATCGGATTGTTCTGTTGCCGACTTAGCAGCTCGTGCATCCGCTGTTTCGCTTTTCTTTCATGATGGTTTTGCTCGGACTGGCAGATCAATGGAATGGAATACCCTTACTGGTCCATGCCAAGTCGTGGTTCAGCTGGTGGTAGTTGGGACATCAATTTGTAATCAAGTCTTAACATGAAACCATGAAAGCCATAGCATACCCCAAACGCTCCATGTATACCATACCAGTATATGCCTAGATTGACCCCTCAAACCACCCCAATGTAGGCATATATGCCATACATGGAGTGTCTGGGTACTATATTTTGGTTTATTGATATTATTACTAATTATAGTGCCTTGTAATTGAATGTTCGTTTGAGGTCGTTGGTCAGGGAATGTCAGGGATGGAATATGATGGATGAGTTCCATTCCAATCCCCAATCAAGCACTTGGAATCCTTGAACCCACGAAAGACAGTCGCAAACAGTTGCAGGTGCCCTCTGGAAACGCCAATCTGAAGGGCCCTTGACCCCGAAGAGTGGCACCTGCAAAACCAAAAAAAGAAACAACAAAGCAACAAATTCAGTCAGGACTTTCAAAAGGGTTGGCTGCCATAGACCCACCAACCGTGAGTGGATATCTATATATTACTTATAATGGGCAGAACTCGCTCTCCTCTGTCACGACATGGAACTGCTGAAAATCAACTCTTTGGCCAATCAAGTCCTGGAGACTGTCCTGGAGATGTCAATCCCACACACCGTGCGATTCCGCGATTTCGGCTCAACGGCTCTTGTGTTTTCTTTTTTCCGCAGGTGCCGTCTGGACAGGTCAGGCCATGAATCGAGGGAAAGAAATCCATGACAGATTCCAACGGTGGGGCTGAACTCGCAAAAAATGTATAAAGATCTTGAGGATACAGTCCCTTCCATGCCCTACCTATACAATATACGTGAGGAGAGCCGGCCTTTGCCTCAAAGTGAAGGCTCAGCATGGCTTATAACCTTTGGCCGCAAGTGCTGTCGCCACCCGCTCAGCCCGCGACTCCGTCAGATCCAGATCCCGTTCGTGTCCAAATGTTCGCGGAGACCAATGACGAGTTCGTTGCCTTGCCCAGGTGAAAGAGACAACCCTGAGAAAGTAGGTTGGAGGCCATCGTTAGTAGGTTGGAGGCCATCACAAATCTCGTCTCATCCGCCGTTTCTCTCGCTAGGCACACTGAAATCGCTGCAAATCGGCCCGAAATAGTCCACATCACCTTCTTGTGCAACCAACTACGTAACACCCTTTGGTATCTTCGGTTTTCCAGTCCCCAACAGGCCTGGTCTGGGTGAATTGGAACCAACTTGTTGTCCTTGTGGCAGGCTGACCCAACATACTTTTAAATACCTCTCACCCTGCGAGGAAGGATGGCGAGGAAGGATGGGGGACTCAGGGGTTAGTGAGCGGGGCGTTGTGCACGAGGGGAACTACAGCCAGGACAACATCTTGTAGCATCATCATCAACTACCAAATCCACAAACGGAAGCAGCGCACATTCATAGAACAATCAATTCATGTACAAATCATTACAAATCAAAGAAGAACACTGCTGAGGCTGTTGAGGCTGTTCTCAGTTGCAACTGCTATGTGGTGTACAATGCCCTTTCCTGGACTTCAGCAAAGCAACACAACCATTGTCACGACGCTGAAGGCCTTCTGCACCGCACTGGTCACCGCGGTCGCACCGTTGATCACGGCTGCATCGATGGGCAAAGATCAAGTCTTCAAAGACAACTGCAGACATGGCGGAAACGGGTTGCAACGACAGCACTGGGAAACCAGTTCTGGGGTACATACTAGCCAGCGTCCAGCTGGCTACAGGTCTCCTCTGCAACCTGAAATGAAGACTTGAAGATCTTAAAAGTGGCAGGCGGCGACCTGTTGGATGTTGGAGGGTCTCGGTAATTTGACAAACTTATGCCGGAAGTTTTGCAAACGTATGCCAAATATCGTTGGCTCCTGGCACCTGGCTCTGACGTTGCCAAGCTCCAGAGTAGAAAGCTCAGGCATGAACCATCCCCAGAAAGCGCATGTCCATTGACCAACTTCCGTCACGGCACAGTTTTGATGATCTTGTTGGACATGTTGTTCTCAAGTAATACATCCAACATCATCCAACTGTTTGGCTGGTGAGATCCCACATTGTTTGGACTGACCATAAACTCGTCTGAACATATGTCCCAACAGATCCGCAGTCATATTCCACTGGTCCAGCTTCCCTCGCTTCCCTCGGCACCATGTCCCCCAAACTTCAGAATTACAAAAACATGGTCTCACTTGCGACACCAAATCTGATTCATTTCTAGAAGATCAAGTGCCAATTTTTGGCTAAGTTGCAAACATATTTCCGCCACCATTCTTTCTTCCGAGGCACGCTAAAGCTGACCCCCGCCCGCTTTCACCGTGCCTCAACAAAAACATACACTGTCCCGGTCCCTGAGGCTATACACGAGCCCTTCCGACTGCCGCCTGCTTGTAGAAGAACCTCCGTTGCTCGATGCTGGAATGCAAGGAGTCCAGAAGCTGCATGTAGCAGTCAGTGTCGGGAGGGATCTGCCTGGGCGGATCGTGGCGAGGGAGAAAGCCGTCTAACGAGTACGGCACGAGTACGGTTTGAACCCTGCTACTGGTTGCAACATGTTGAAGCTGTTTAATGAATTTTATGAGTTTTGTACTTTCAATCTTCATGGCGGCACAGGGCTTTCCTCTTGGCTTCCTCTTTTCAAGACCCGCCACAAGACACAAGACTGGGTGCTTCGCTCATGAGAAGGGCGCCCAGGCAGGGTTGGTGGAGCTTGCTTCGTGCCCACGAGCCTTTCTAAGAAATGGCGCCCAGGCAGGGTTGGTGGAGCTTGCTTCGTGCCCACGAGCCTTTCTAAGAAATGAGTCACACGAACCCAGCGGAACCACAAACTTGTTACTAGTAGCTTCTTGCTACTAGCAGCAATGCACTTGTTAGACGTTGTTGCTCATGCAAAGCCGACTGGCCTTGCATTGGCCTTGCTTTGTCAAGTAACTTGTCAACCCAAAGCTTGAAGGCCTAAAGTTTGATATGTTTATTGTGAAATGATGGGGTCCAAGAAATGCCTGGCAACACCAACTGATGCAAAAACTCAACACGTTCTTCCCGAACCTCACGCTTGTTAAAGCCACTTCCATTGATCCCATTACCAGTGGCTCATATTGAGAAACTCTTGTAGAATCCTAATTATCATGGCCAGGTGGTAAAACGCTGCATCAACCAAAAAGGACATTATAAAACAAGGATGGTTGCTCACACAACATTACCTCTTACACCATGACGTAGGCAGCCCCAAAATAACAATGTCCCTTTGACATGCAAATATTTATATATTATGTATGTATGCACGTATGTGTGTATCAATCAATCAATCAATCAATCAATCAATCAATCAATCAATCTATCTATCTGATAATCTATGTATGCACGCGCGTATGTATGTATGTATGTATGTATGTATGTATGTATGTATGTATGTA
>CAXAMN010027228.1:211181-222897 GCA_963970005.1 Durusdinium trenchii
GTATGTATGTATGTATGTATGTATGTATGTATGTATGTATGTATGTAGGTAGGTAGGTAGGTAGGCATGCACGCATAATATATATATATATATTATGTGCCTGGAGATATTGGTGGCAATTTTGAGGTTGTTCTACCTCTTTATTCGACGCTTGCCCTGCGCAAGAGCAAATGAATTCGACTCAAATGAATTGGGGACTCAGAAATCCCAAGGAAACACTTTTGGAGATCATTGGAGGTCGCTTCCAAAGCACTTACTTGCTGATACTTACACCATCATACACCATCTTAGGCCCTTGACCGCCACTCCGAAAGGGTCCAGTGGCGCGCCAAAGCTGGTTGAAGCCACGTTTGCTTGAAGCCCCAAGACTCGCCCCATACTAGGACTTTTCTTTGGTATGCCCTTGTTACTAGTAGCTTCTAGCTACTAGTAGCGATGGCCTCCACCCTACTAACGATGGAGGCCAACCTAATAGCAATGTCCTCCCTCCAACCTAATAGCGATGGCCTCCAACCTAATAGTGATGGCCTCAAACCTCATAGCGATGGCCTCCAACCTAATAGCGATGGCCTCCAACCTAATAGCGATGGCCTCCACCCTACTACTAGCGATGGCCTCCACCCTACTCTCGATGGTCTCCAACCTACTAGTTACTAGCGATGGCCTCCAGCAACCTAATGGCGATGGCCTCCAACCTGGTAGCTTCTTCAAAGAGTTATTTCTTCTTCGCCCTCTGTCGGAATTGGTTCTTTTTGTTCATCTTTGTTCACTCGGTGCTTCTTTCTGATCTTTTTCTCTCCACTTCCTTTGGGATCCTTGATGTGAAGTGACGTCAAGGACTCTCTCGGATATCGCTCTTGATGTAAGAACTCCAGAGGCTGGCTGTGCCGCCCAAACGGTTCACTGAGTGGAACTCCTCCAGTGGGCGGCCGGCTCTACAACTCTACAAGTTTCAGGCACCTTGGGTTGTGCCAGTGGTCTGCAGGTGGAACTCCTCCTTGACGATCCACAAAGTCTTCAAGTTCACCCACAACGTGTGGTTTCTGTCTGCGTATGGCAGGTCACGTGGCAACCTCTTCCTGCGCGCTGATGTGCTTACAATTAGCGCTTCATTGTACACACTGCACTGGCAAACATCAGTGTCCCAATTCAAACTGGATAGAACCTCTTAAACAGGCTTCACCTGTACCTAGAGGGCCGACAAGTTCCCCCTCTGGGACTTGACATATCTCCGCCAAATCCCAATCCCCAGATCCTCCAGACCATGCTATTTTCCAGCGCCAAAGCGCATGTCCATCATCCGCTCGAAGTAGATGATGGCTCGGCTCCACTCGCTGCCCAGCCCACAAGCGCGAATGGCCATCTTGAACGTCAGCAGGTCTGGCTCGGCCGAAGTCATCTCAGGGGTCTGGTTCGACCTGCGGCGAGGTGCTCAGCTCCAAACGTTTCATCATGATATTGAGATATTCCACCACAGGTCCAAAAGACTGGGATTTAGAGATGGTGTTCTAAGTCCCAATGGTCGAGCCCTGCTTTTGTCAGACCTGGAGAGTGATAGCCAGAGCCAGATGTGCTGCCCCTAGGAGGTCCAACGGTATACACACAATTCATATAGAACAATCTCATAATAGCATCAAATAGCTCTCTAGACTCAGCTCATCTCAGCTCTGAACTTTCCTACAGTACATAATTGTTTACATGGAGCCTTTACTGATCTTCCATGTCTGACATTCATTCATCATCCATGTGACTAACGGACGTCCGCTGCCAAGCGTCAAGTTTGCAAAGGTGCTCAAAGCACCTTGCCAGTGTCGAGCTTGCAAGCATGTATTCATTGCGAAGGTATAGCACAGGATGTTCTCGGACGAGTCAGCGGACGGAGTGCATGTCGACTTCCCGTGGACTCCATGTCCATCTCGGTGACCCCATTGAGGGGAATGGTGATCTGGGTGACGAAGCTAAGTTTGCAACATGGGGTATTGAAGTTCGATCCACCTCTCTTTTGTAAGTGGCGGTCAATTCTGGATCGTCCTCGTATGACAAACAACCAAAAACAGTTCTGATCCGCTCTGGCAGCTTACATGTTGTTCAATTCTTCACTTTAAGAATCTTACGGCAGTTTGGCAAACCGGACGTGTTGAATGCTACAAACCTGTCCAGGCTTACTTTCTACAACCGGCTTCCCTGTTGTGGCCAACACATTGCAACTTCAATCCTGAAGCATCAATGCACCTGCCCAGTTCCTATCCCTCTAGGGATCCATAATATGCCGATATGTGCCTTTCACCAGAAATAGATGCGTGGCTGGAGCATTTTGGAATGGATTTGGAGGATTAAACTACCATGGGGAATGAACCTCCCCAACTCGTACTCCGAATTCATTTCCCACTTGCGACTATATACTCAATTTGTATTCCCGGATTCCCCACTTTTGATCACTTTCGTGTTCCTCAACTGCCATGGGGAATTGGTCCCCTCAACTCGTCAATTGTCCGAATTATGTTGTTCTTGTCTTGGTTTCCTTTCCCACTGAAGTTGGGGATGGTCAATCTGCGAGGGTCTATTGTGAGCCTTGAGCCTTAGGGCTTGGTTCCTGCGCCCCGGGCAGTTCGGATCACAACATGGATGGTGAACTGGTGTAAGGGGGGAAGCTATGGGATGCGCATCAGGTATGCTTTTGGTGAGTACATCATCAGCCTCACATATAACTCGAAACCTAATTATATCTATGCCAATCTTCAATCACTTTTGTCAACTTCTCGTGTTGCGGAGCCCATCCAAGGTGAACTCAGCAAAATTCAACGGCTGAGTTGTTCTTGCTAGGAACACATCAATGACCAGCACCTCCAATGGTTTGTTAATAAAAAGACCCCGACCATCGATCAACCGTTTGACTCGCAGCTTCTTGGGAGGTCTGGGGTCAGCAGTGGCACTTGCCTAGAACAAACACATTTGACCTCCTTCTTGATAGGAAAAGGCCAGAAAACACAATTTGACAATTGATCCTCCAACACAAAGGTCAAGCAGGTTCTAGGTTGATATCGTCCGCTCTCCCATCTCGCGAAAAAAATGTTGCACAAACAGTTCCACCAAGCTCACATCACACCACGCACGACAGAAATCCGCCGAGCATCAGGCTTCAAACTGGAGAGGATGATGTCTTGGAACAAAAGACCTCGAATGTTCACGACGTGACCACTGAAGCACAGACTTGGGTTTCATGTCAAACAATAAACGTCAGGAAAACTACTGAACAATCGTTGGGGTGCAACAAAATTCCCAGGAAACAACTTGGGTTGCATGCGTCAATAACCACCCGTGCATACCCGTGCCATGTCCGAGATGTCCCAAGTTCCAAAAGAATTGCAGCAAAAGCCACAAACAAAGCTTATCAAAACACAGCAATCTACGGTGGTTTCGTGTGGTTTCAGAATAGATGGCACAGACCTCAAGATGTCCTATCATGGGGGTTCATATAAATCACTCCTTGACGTCTGTGGCATCTACTCTCAATCCACTATACTGCGTGTGTGGCCCAAAAAACAGCAGTTCACGTGACGTGGATCGTTGTGGAAGTTCGTTCCAACCGGCTCCAATACATTCGGAAAGCCTGAAAGAACAATCAAGCAAGAAAGAAATGGCACATGATCTGCCTAGTTAGGCTCCAAAATAGCGGTAGTGTTACACAGTATATGGTATAACACGGATCAAAATCCAATTGAACACCCCCACAAACATCCTCGACCACCAGCAGCTTTCCCAGGCCTTTTAGTGGTTCGTCAGCTAAATCAGAGTGTCTTACAAAGCAGCCATCGCAGCACTGTGTTGTTTTCCATCGCTTTTGCTTCTGCTCGTGCTCGGTTTGCTTCTCGTGCGATCTCGTGTGTACATTTAGTATGTTGTCCATACTTGTCCACACAGACCTCTGCAGGGTAGGAAAGCATGATCTCTATATAGAGAATCTAGAGTCCATATTTCCACTGGATGAAAAACATAGACCTATTCGAGTTTCCGCATGTCTTAAATCGAGAGCGGTCACCGGGATCCAAAGGGATCTTCTTTGAGAGAACCTACGCCTACGCCCAGCTCCCCCAGGCAGGTGGTCTGTGCGGAGACATGATGTCGACTCAGTTCTTACGAAGTTCCTGTCTACAGATCAGTTCTGATCGCTTGTCAGTTCTTATCTACTTACCGAATTATATATACCTTCTTACCTAAGCTTGCAGCCAAAATCGAAAAATAAGGATTGTTGTTTCAAGCAGCGGCAGCGGCCAAGAAACCAGAGAGATTGGAATAACCCCTAGTCTGTTCTTCTGAGAGTGCCCAGTTGCAGAAAGAATGAGGTGCCTATCCACCAAATTGTTTTCTGCTCAAAATGGTGGAACCCTTCTCGTCAAAAAGTGAAAGTGTAAGTGCATCCAAGTTCATCCAAGCGGCTGCATGCCATTTCCCACTCTCCTTGGATGCGCTCCAGGCACACAGAAAAACATTGAAATTCGAGAATTGCGAAAGTGGGGCAGGGTCAAAAAAAATGCCGGACCAGCAAGTTCCTTCTCCAAGGCTTTGTGTGCTATTAAATCATTAGGCTGCCCACTGGGCTGACTCTTCAGTCCAGGTCACTCGACTGAGGTCACCAGGTCTCGACCTCCAAATCGAAAGAACACCATGGAAAACATGCCCATGAGCAGTCCCTCCAGGTGCTCCTCTACTTGTGGATCTTCCACTACACCAACCAATGATGGACTGGACCAAATGCTCCACTGATCGGTCAAGGATGTTCTCACGAAGTGTGGACCTAGCTCAAATAGGAAGACCTCCCAGGCGTTCACTGCTGCAAGCGAGATTTGGGGGAAGTACCCGGTTTTCAACCACACGCAAAAAGCATAGCGGATTTCAAAAAAAAGGTATGTCTATATATATATATTATATATATATATATACGTATATAAGGGTCGATCAGTCGCTCTAGCAAAAAAAACAGCCGGGTGTCCCTCCTCTTGGCACGCAGCGATGCACGAGATGAAGCTCGCCAGGTTCGCCGACACTCGGGTCTCATGCCTCGGGTTTCTGTGTGTTGGTGCGCCGTGTGTCACGCATGGCGGCAGCATGAACTGAGCCTGAAAAAAGTGGTCTGTTTGTAGGATCTAGACATCGTGAGTGCCCGAAATACTGATAGACATCTGGTGGCAGTTGCACGGATTCTTCCATATCTGCTTGAGGTTGCTGCAAACCTAAGCTTCCCATATCCTAGGCTTCGCATATCCTATATTGGACAATCCGTCGCTTCTGTTGCTCCGCTTACAGCGAAGCCGAACTTGGAGGCCGCTCACATCATGACGTGATGAATCTGAAAACAAATTATTCGGAATAGATTTAGGAAGTGCCCGAAAGTAATTACACACATCTCCTCAACTGTAATGAATGCACTTCAGGTATCTGGTTCTACTAGCCCCTTGCTCCTGAGTCCTGGCTTTCAGCCTTTTCATACTCTAACCCTCCCCATCGGATGCCCTTCAGCTGTTCCACCCGAACTGTCCACTTCGTCACCGACGTCGCTCGGGTCCACAAGTCGGAGGGAAGCCGCTGAGGACACAAGGGTGTCCGGGCGTCCGGCTCGTTCGCCCATGGTTTGAGTGTCTACTACAGCACTTGAAGTGCTCGGAATGTCCGGAGTTGTCATTCTCAAGAGTCCGATCTATAGCCAGAACGTGACCGACAGACCGACGGGTGAAGTCCCCGCGCGGGTTCATGCGTGTGAAATACGGGAACCGTGCCACCCCATCCAGTTTGTCGGCTTGCCGCGCGACAGGTCACGGAGGAGCTCTAAGCATTGAGACCATTGGCCATTTGAACATGCCTCACATGAGTGAGTCCATTGCGTTGCGGACAAGCACTAGGACGCTTCCGTGACAATCCATGTGGGGATTGCACCGTCAAAATCCGTCCAAAATCGGATCAAATTTGTTTACTCAAAAAGTAAGCATGGATATTGAGAGGACACCCCGGACATGACTTGAAACACCATCGATGACTTGGACTTCAGCTGGTCACAAAGGTCTTGATTCTTGATACTTCGGCCAACAAACCGTCCAATCACTGGAAAGGAGAAACATAAACAAATTAACACATTAAATACAAGTCCTGGATGGATGCAAATCCAAGGATGCCCCCATGGCTGTGTTGTAGGCAATGATATTGAGGTTCCCTTCCAAATCATCCTTCATTCTCCTGAAGAAGGTGGCAGCGGGGCAGTTCTGCCTCTGTACCCCGACACAATCCCGGTGTCCGACGAAGTTCTAGTTACCAAAGACGACCAAATAACTTTAAGAAACAGTAACCATGTATGAGTTTGGGGATAGGAGCAACCAATTGTATATGTCTATGTAGTGTTTGTGATGCTCTGACAAAAGGACAAAATGTGAAGTACTTGGATTCATCCACATTCATCCCTTCATGACTATACAACTTTTATAGGGACTAGTGGTTGCGACAAGAACTACTCACCAGGGCCAACCAAACCCCAGGTTCAAAGTCTCCTAAGATCCACAGATCAACCAAAAGGCATTTACCTCGGTTGACACTCTATGTGTTTTTCAATGCTCCACGAAGCCAAGTAGATCACAAAAACATGAAAACAACTGAACACATTATGACATTCCACGTTGATGTCAATTGCTTGGGTGATTGAGGTTGGGAATCCACAGGATGCATCGCCTTTTCTTGACTTGGATTAAAGCAACAGCGCAGCCAACAGTGGACTGCCACCCACCACCGTAGGCCTTTTGCAGCCCGTTCCGTCGCAGTGTGGGTCCCAAGTTCCTTCCTGTGAGCCGTACGTCTATGGTCTCAAATGGTGAATGACCGGTGAAAGCAAAGGACCTGCAAAGGAAGTCTTCTGATCGGTTGATTGGCGCTTTCTTTTTGTAAGGTGCTGCTACGATGAGAGATCCAAAGAATTGTTCACATAGTGTTCGATATTGTATTTTTTTCTATTTTTATGTTGGGTCTTTCCCATTACCAGTAACAGTGGATGAGGATGATGAGTGAAATAGCGCTAATTGTTTACCAACTGTTACTGGCAATATAGGACAAACTCTGTATTATATGCATTAGATGTGCGGGATTCATCAAGACCAGTAGCTCTATTTCCCCCCTGAGCCTGAGACTCTCCAATTACAATTACAATGGCTTTAGTCCATGTTGAACATATCCGTTCCTGGAAACTTTGTCAATCAGCAGTCATTCAAACAGAATAAACATGAAATCACCTGGTCACCATGTCACATCTCCGAGCGGAAGGGTCTAACACCGAGTGTCCGAAAGAGCTGCAAGGCCCGCTGCCACAGGCGACTTTGGCTGCAAGCAAGCATGGCCATGGTGAAATCCGAGACATTGGGCCTACTCGGAGTGGATAGGGAGTGGACACGAGTTGGAGGTGTTTTGGGATGCTTGGGGGTATTGCCTCAACTTTGGACCCGGTTCCAAGAGGAATGTATCCAGCTGTCCCCTCCAAGCAGTTGTCAATGTGTGCGGCTTCACAGTTGCATCTGAAAAACCTCCCCGGATCAAAAAAAAGCTATCCCAGCGCTCACACAACCATGTGTCTTCCTGCGTCGTGACCCTGGGTCAAGACTCTACTCTCCTGGCCTGATCCTGGCGTGCGGCATTGCAGTAAACAGCTGCAAGGCCTTTGCCCATTGATGGATCCTCGCCCAAAAGTCCATGGTCGCACTGGTCAGCACCACGTCTTGCTGGGACATGCCAAGCGCCTGGAGAACGGGGGGCTGAGGGGTTTCAGACAGGACAACATGCACACCCGCCTAAACGACACAGAAAGCGACAAAAACTTGTTGAACTTTGAACCATGTTTCATACACATACAACTGGCAGTGCTTTTTATGGATTTCTTCTAGGGTCGGTGTATATATATAATTACATGTAACAGATTTTGCTGTCGCATGCTGTCACCTTTTTCTCAGTTGGAACTCCTGGAACACACCGGTGAATTCGATCCTTAGAGGCTCCTGAGTCGACACCCGAACCCGCGGACGGGAGGGATTCCGTCGGCGGCACGAATCGGTGTTTGAGTCGACTCAAAGCCGAGTCGATTCCTGCAGGTTGACAGGATCTAAGAATCCAAACAATGGTTGACCTGCATCTCACGAATCGTGTCCAACATGAAAGTCTTTCTGTTCAGAATCACGTGATGTTGCAGTCTGCTTTCGTCCCTGCCAACCGTTTGCCGTTCGTGAGGCATGAGGATGCATGAGGCATTCTACCAATCAAACACGTGATGTGAAGGAACCTAATTCACCAGCACCACGTTCTTTCGTCTTCATGTTCTGAAGGCCCCTGCAGGCTGCCCGCATGACATGTTTGAATCCAGCCAGGCCCCAGCCTCGATGATTGACACTCCAACCTCCCGCTGCTCCCTGCAGGTCTGTAGGAGGCTGCTCCAGCTAGTGACGTCCACAACACCAAGTTTCAGCATATTCTGCAGGGACCTGAGCTTGCATCTTCTTGATGGAACAGTTCTGCTGCACCTTCTATGGGTATGACAGATGGTGCAAGGTAGGACAGGTCGGAGCGGGAGGAGGTCGGATTCGAAGGCTTGGGGAGCAAGTTAGCAGGGATCCATTGGGAGGATAGTCGATCATTTCTATAGTGCAATAAGGCTTTGGATTATTTTTGTAGGACTACTTCTGCGTTGTTTGTTTTGGGATTCCGTGCAACATATGTTGTTGAAGTAGCAACCTTGAATGTGGTTGGTTTAATTATGCTTAAGTTTGGTTGGTTGAACAAAAGGGGTTTGCTAAGAAAGCCTCTGAAGAAACAATAACAGGCCCGTCCAGGATAGTGAAATTAGGTCCATCTATCGTGCAAAGCCCGCAGAATATCTGCATCTCTCCAGGAACTCAACGAAGAAATAAACACGTGCAATTGCAAATCCAGGAACTTAATCTCGCCAGTAGGTCTCTGAACATACTGATGTCAATCCAATGCAAAGTCTCTGGACTGAGCGTTGAAATGAGGAATCGATCTATTAAAGTAAATCACTACCAGGGTGTTTGGCTGTCCTTCGCATTGCCGCATTAAACAAATTCTCGTTCTCGACCAATAAGGCTTACCGGGATTACCAGGTTGGTTTTGCAAAAATGAAAACTATGTTTTGTGCTAACATATGTGTGATTGTCATGCAAAATGAAGCTGATCAAACAAATGCAGAATTCTTACCTCTTCCCGGCTCCTACCTCTTCCCTACAAATTAATCGGCTTGTCTGAAAATCCAGTCCCAAAGACCAGTTTCCTCTGGGCCCTCTGCAGCCAAGATACTCCAAGACCCTCTGCCAGGATTCACAGGCACTCATGGCAGTGCTGTAGCTCAAACGATCCTCAGATTCTCGGCTCCAGCATTGACGATCCGCATCAAGAAAGCATGCGGGGAGATGAGACAGTGTATGCTTGTCACACATAACGCCATACAGCACCATGACTTCTGTGTCTTTCTTCGATTGCCTTCATGACTCGCGACGCACTTCGTAGAGCGAAACAACCTGCACAGCCTTCTCTGGCTCATGTACCAACAGGATGACTCCCACTAACATGAAGCGTGTGAGCGCTATGTACAGTTTACAATGTTTGTCACTGTCTGGCGCTTGTCGTTGTACAGTTCTTTAAATGTTTATGTCGCACGGGGTTCTCCGCCTGTACAGGTGAAGCCACGGGGTTCTCTTCTACAAAAATTTTGTGAACTGATGTTGATTATGGAGTGTCGGTCATGGCGTTTGCTGTCAAGGGCGGCTCCCAAACGTCTTGCTCGTTTCCTTAATTTATTGCAATGCCTGATATTGCGGAATGACACATCAGAAGGCGTTTCTATTTGGTGCTTGATTTGAAGGATAGGGTAAGCGTTGACCTTCTTTCTGTGGAGTCTTAGGCAAGTTGGAAGCTAGTCTCCTGCCTGCAGGGTATACCTTTGTAAATGGTCTCCACCACGGCTCTCGGTTGTCTCTCTGTCTACCAGTATATAATATAATATATTATATATATATATATATATATCAGCACCTTCAAAGGGGTCACCAATGGAAGCCCCTGCACCACTAAGGGACCTCCATTGGACACCCCTTGAAGCCTTTGTGCCTTCCTTCGGACAAGTGCTCGCTCCAACTTCTGAGATTCTCACGATCTTTTTTCACAAAAAGAAACACTGAACTCAGCTTGGGAGCCGGAACAGGTGAAAAGAAAGGGCCAAGAGCCAGGAGAGTTGCAAAATGTTGCAAAGCAGTGCCACGGAAGGAGCCTTCCTCTGGCTTTGAAATCATGTTGGGTGTTTGAAAGTCCTAACATGTCCTAACGTACTGTACTGTAGGAGGTTCCAACATCATGTGACATGTCCTACTGTAGCGTTTCTGGTGACTTTTTCGGGCATTGGCGGCACAGCCCAACGATGCACAGCCCAACGACGGCAGCACTGCGGCCGAGGGTCTGGGCTCAGCTTGCAGATCCTCATAGAATCGAACAGGACCATCACCTCCGGAGACCCGATGCATCGGCAAGTCACAAGAGCAAGGTCCAAGAAGCAATTAAGAGCTTCTTTTTGTTGCGCCCCTCTCCTAATGCCATCTTGTTTTTCCGAATGCGTAGCGAAGGGTTCTCGTTTAACTCTTGGGGGTCTGGGGGTAGAGCCTTGTTCGTGACCCGTTGTTTGTTTCTAAGTTCGCAACCGTCCGCAACCGTTCGCAACCGTTCGCAGTAGAGCGCTAAAGCGCTGCCATTGGGGAAAGCTTTTGCAAGTGACTTTTCATGGATGTGTCACGTGTCAGTTTGCACCGCTATTCCATTGTGATTTGCATGAAAATGACATGTTGCGCAAGAAACGTGATGCGTTTCGCTGCACAGGCGCAGCGTTTTGTGAGATCTGCAGATTGCTGCGCAGTTCCATTGGGATTAGCGTTTGGAGAGTCTTGTTTTGGGGGTGTTGGATGCCATTAGGATTTGCGTTTCAGGGTGTGGCATCGAAGCTCGGTTTTCGTGACAAGTCTCAGCTGAAATGCCGATTTTGGTGGATGGGAGTGTGCTCAGAACGGGTCGAAATCATTCCAAACGTGTGGTGTGGTGCAAATTTTGTTGAAGCTCACATGAGGTGATATTTCGTCGCAGGCGCAGGGAATCGTGAGGTTGCGAGGTGTGACGGAGGTGACATTTCGTGGCAGGCGCAGTACTTTGTGCGCGTTAGACGTGTGGACGCGGAAAGATTCGTGGCTGAATGTCGCTGTCACAGTGGGATTGGCGTGTGAACGGGTGTTGTTTGGAGGGGCTGGACTCGCGAAACTGCTTGGCAGGCCTGCGTGATGTGTGTGCTCCGATGGGTGTTTCCGCTTGACTTTTGGAGGAAGTCTCGTACGAAATGCTCGTTTTGCAGACTTTGACATGTGAGTTTTGGAGGAAGTCTCGTACGAAACGCTCGTTTTGGAGACTTGACGTGTGACTTTTGGAGGAAGTCTCGTACGAAGAGTGCCCAACAAGAGTGTCCCACAAGAGTGTCCTACAAGAGTGTCCCACAAGAGTGTCCTACAAGAGTATCCCACAAGAGTTTCGTACGAGAGTGTCCCACAAGAGTGTCCCTTAAGAGTATCCCGCAAGAGTGTCCTATAAGAGTGTCCCACAAGAGTGTCCTACAAGAGTGTCCCACAAGAGTTTCCTACAAGAGTGT
>CAXAMN010027228.1:223159-363281 GCA_963970005.1 Durusdinium trenchii
ACAAGAGTGTCCTACAAGAGTGTCTCACAGAGTGTCCGACAAGAGTTTCCCATAAGAGTGACCACAAGAGTGTCCTACAAGAGTGTGCGACAAGAGTGTCCCGTATGAGTGTCCCGCAAGAGTGTCCTACTAGAGTGTCCCACAAGAGTGTCCCACAAGAGTGTCCCAGAAGACTGTCCCACAAGAGTGTCCCACAAGACTGTCCCGTAAGAGTGTCCCACAAGAGTTTCCTACAAGAGTGACCCACAAGAGTGTCCCACAAGAGTGTCCTACAAGAGTGTCATTTGTAGCTTTTCGAACGTGTCTGCATTCGGGTCCGTGGGCTCCATCTTGTTTTTTTACAAGGGTGGGTTAGGCCGCAAGTAGAGTTTAGCTAGGGAGTCGGTAGCTAGTGGGGAGAGGTAGCTAGTAGCTTAAGTAGTCGTAGTTACTAGTATGGATGCAGGATGGCTCACGCTTCTTCCAGGAAGCTCCCCGCACCGCCCTAAATGATTTGGTTTTAGATGTTTAGGGAAACTTTAACATAGAAGCTTATTGGTTTGGCAGCTTGAAGTTTTGCTCCAAGGTATCACCCAAACAATTCATCCACCTTCAACCCCATTGTGGGCCATTGACTAGCAGCATGGTAAAGAAAGAGAGATCTAGGGAGTCAAGCTTCTGCACCTGTTCAACCGTTTGAGGGAAGATGTAGGGGCACCGTTGAAATATCTATGGAACCGCTATTTCCATCGCTCCGCATCGCTCCGCATCGGAAAGGACGGACGCAGTCATCGCACAACGGCGCCAAACGGCGCCTCCTTCCACTGCTGTGCGGAGGCCGTACAGGTCATGGCACTGTTCATCGTGATCTGGGCGGGTGGAACAGGAAGATGGAAAGAAACAACATGGAAGATGGAAGATGGAAATGTTGAAATGACCTGGATGTCGAACTCGGAATAGTAGGGAGACCGGTCGACGCTCGTTCGACTCCACTTCAAGAAGGCACGGCTTGCGGACGTCGGATGTCTGAGCGCCTCCCACGACTGGCCCCTTAACGGCGCCTTATGGTGGGTACTGGTGTTGAAAGTGTTTACTCTCGAGCTGACTGTGCAAAAGCAGCTGTGCACCTGCAATTTTGTGTGTCCACCCATTTGTTGGGTCCAACTCCCTTTCAACTCCCAGAAACGCACTGCGCTTGTTTTAGAAATTTGGGAGGCTCCAAATTCAAGCATGTCCCAAGTCCAGGTCAACTCCTGATTTATATAGTCAGATCAAAGCCAGGGTTTCAACTACCTCCTTATAATGTACTTGGCTCGGGTAGAATAACTGGCCAGGAGTTTGTGAGGATGTATTTGGAGCCCGATGTAGTCGGGTTATGAGGGAGAATCATCTGCTCCGGGCAACCAAGTCAATGGCCACTCGTTGCTGCCACATGAGGCTCAAAAGCTCCAAGGCTTCTTCCCATCGCCCCTCCTTCCTGCGACCGGGCGGACACAGGAGAGCTGACCGGAGGCGTTTCGGGTTTAGCTTGGAGTCACCAACGGAGTCTGTTGGAGCACCCAAAGCAAAACCGTGTTGCTTGGTAGATAAAATGCATAGTGGTAGCCTGGTTTTCATGGCAGGATGTTCCCATAGAAGCCAATTCCGATAGTAGTGAATGCGTCTTCGCTCCAAGACATTCACACCCACACAAACAGCGGCACTGCAGATTACTGCAGTGCTGCGGTGGTTTTCGGGACACCTCTTCTTTCAACACAACTGTTCACAGCTGCCTTGACTCTTCTCTTTTGAAGCCAGTCACCCGTGGTCACCCGTGGCCCACAGTCAGCAAGGCATCGACCCGCCTACAGGAGGTGATGGCAGTTTTGAAGCTGATGAGGTCTGGGAGAACTCTTCTGCCTTCCATCGAAGTCAACCTCACACCGCAAAGAAAGAGCTGAGAAAAAGGCTGCGGCTGGGCTCCCAGAGTTATGGGTCATACAGTCATACACACTGATGGACATAAAATAGAATAAATCTGCTTTTGGAACCGGGGCTGACACGGAAATCCACTGCATGGTACTTGCAGTAGATCTTGTAATAACCCATAGCCTCATGTCAAAAGAAAGCAACATGTAGCTGTGAACATTAAAGGTTAAGACCCGTTGCCAGGATGGTCTTCCTCTACCCGGAGAACCTGCATTTGGCTAGCTACACGTTGTCCGATTTGGAGGGGAACCCCGAAGGAACACAATGGAACACATACAGAAGAAGTCCTGTGATTGCTCCAAAGACCTGCCCCGAAGGAACTTTAGGAGTTCTTCATCTAATTGAGGGGAAGATCCTCCATTCCGGACGAAAGCGACGAGCGCGTTTTCCAGCTCCTAGCCACAGATTGATCGCGTCTGGCCATCGAGTTTCTCGAGCACATGCGCTGATCAGGGTGTTGCAGGTGACCAAGTCCTCAATTGCAATTGACCCGATCATTGTCTCCAACTACTACAGGTAAGTAAGAGTACATTCAATTTACACAATACAGTAAGTTTCATCCTGACCCTGACAGAGCCCCCGAAGTCACAACCACAAAGCTGACGACAAACCTTTCGAAAAAGGCACAGTGTTGGCACGCCGGTGGTGGTGACATTCGTCAACGGACGTACTTTCGCCTAAACCGCCCTTTAGACTCAGAACACACAAATGGCGACCGCATAGTCGACCACCAAAACTTGGTGTGAAAACCGAGGGGCTGGCGACCAGGCTTACTGCTTAGAGGCTCAGGTGGGCTCATCAGCCACCCCTCTATCTGGCTGGGTACATCCCATCATCCAAATGGATGCTAGCTTCTGTCACACCACAGGATCTCATGAACCCGCTGTCCTTCTGGTTTTCTTCCGCACGAACCCGTACCGTGCACGGTTCGTACCGTGCCCCGGCTCGTGTTCGCACGCTCACCGCTCGGAAGATCTCTTGTGGCACGGCTCAGGAGAGATCTCCATGGATGAAAAGAGGTGAAAGGCCAGTTGCCATTGATTCCCCTTCTCGCAGGAGCTCCTTGGATCTCTTTGTTGGGAGCCCAGGACAGTCAGGTCAGGTGTCCAAAGTCATAAGCCTTTGATGGATGGTTTGCCAAATCAACTAGTGCCCTACTAATTATATTAACACCAGTCCATGTTCAGAAGTGACCTACCAATTACCCACCTCCATCATGTCTTGTAAGATCTCTTAAGAAGGTTGACAAACTTAAGATACACTGACAGCAAAAACCTGCAAGAATGCGTCTACATCTTTGGCCAAGAGACAAGGTTGCGTTGTAGCCTGCATTTTGTGAGCAGAAACAAAAAAAACAAAAGGTGTTGAAGGCCACAGTCAACAGTCAATATTCTTAAACACCTCATGGGACTGGAACACTGACTGGAACATATACCTTCAAACTGACACTCTTCAATCCAAGTGCTACTCGAAAGTGAGCATTGACTGAGCAGCCCATATTATATATATATATTAGAGAGAGAGGGTATATGTTTAACTCTGATTTGCTTTTGATTATGCCCATGGGTTTGCTTCACCTTGCTCAACAACACATTGTACAAGAGTGTGAATGAGAGGTTCAGTGGAGCATGCCTGTGATACATGGCTGTGGGTTAAAACCCAGAGCCCTAATCCCTGGTAGGTTGACCCAAGGCCACTTGGTCCTTAGATCCACTGGACTGCGGTCCAGGCATAGTTTTCAGCTTCCCAGAATCATTCCCCACACCACCGCCACCCAAACACATTGGGACATCCTCTTGAAGGATATGGTACTATGATGCTGCATTCTGATTATATAAATACAGTCTTTTTGACTGCGATGTTGCGCAGCAGGCCCATGCCCGATGACCATTTGGTCCCCACACGTGGCGTTCAGGAACTGATGATGTTGGGCCAAACTCGCTGGTACATCATCTCCTGCAGGAGGTAGACTGAAACTTGCCTCAGCCCGCACTTGAGATCCGGACACCAGTCCAAAAGGTCCCAATGATCTTGTCTTCTCTTCGCAGCATCGTCCAGCAACGGCTGATGCAACTCTACGCACGGAAACGCATTGTTCCCAACAACTACTCTGTTGTGGAACCTCCGAGCTCAAAAAAATAAAAAAGAACATGGGACAAAGAACGTCGCTACATCATGTACTGTAGACACATGGAGGTTGAGGTGGTATGCGGGAACTTGAAACCATCAACGGGTAAGAAGTATTGCTAGATCCAGGAAGAGGCCCCATTCCACCTAAACCATCCCTCCCCACTTCTGTTTCCAATCCTAATTTAATGTTTTCACTGCAGGTGACGGACTATGATGAACCTTATCTTCATATACATATGACTCAATATACATCAATACATATATACATATTACACTACAGTACACGTTCCAAGACGCCACAGCGCACAACCTCTCGTTCGTTCACCGATCTCCAGCCGGGTTTCCACGGACCGGACTGGCAACTGCTGATGGTGGCATTGTAGCTCACCACATCCAGCACCCTTGGCGCAACACTTTTGACTCGGGGCGGTGAGGCCTCGCCGGCTGCGGCAAGGCAGGCTTTGCCGAGGCCGGCATCGGCCTCGCCCGTCTTCATCTTCTGGAAGAGGAGCCTCGTACGATCAATTGGATTGGTGAGGCGAAAGGACAAGAACTTAGGAGCTCCAGTATGGAAAGATCCCCTGTTGAAAGGCTCTTGGATTGGATGTGCGAATGGCACCTTCCTATGACATGAGGCTTCCATTATAATATGTGGACCCCTCTTACTCCAAGAGTGAGCCCGATTATCCCGATTTGAGCTTAGTAAGCCAGAGAATGGACCAGTCGTTGATTACAGGTCCAGGAAATCAGGGGTTTGATTCGTTTACCACAGCCGTCTGTTCACCAACGCTTTGGGCATGCGAGTCAAGCGCAATCAAATGGTGGTATAGTGGGCTTGATGGAAACACTTCCAGTCCACGACCCTGAAACGCACATGTTGAACGCGCTTTGAATCAGCTTTCTCAATCAAACTGATTTTGGTAGTGGGGGTGGATTAAGGTGAATTGAGCACTTTGCTTGGTTTTCTGAGTTGTTGTTTTTTTTTATGTTCAACAAAAGGTGATTCAAGCCGCAAGAGATTACAGTGGTCACTTCAAGCAAACACGCTCAACAGATCTAGGAAGTGCCCAGCTCCAGCTGCCATCTGAACCGGAAGTGACATGTCATGGACATCTATCCTGTCATTCCCTCCGGATCTACTGCAACCCCCCTAGAAGAGGGTGATCAGTTGGACACTTTGATGATGCCCTAACTGATCCGAAGATCTCACGAGGTCGATACTTGAAACCGTAACCCTTGGCTCCACACCACCCAAACCTCCTCGATTCATCCGAAGCTGGTCCACCGCTACACCTACTAGTACCTCTGCAGAGTCGAGTCGAGCCACTCACGGCACTCACGTAGACCTGAAGAGTCTAAGCTCGTAGGGGTGAGAACGCGTGTTCTTTTTTTTTCGTAGAAACACAATAGATTATCCATATATTATGTGCCCGCTATAAAACGCCCAGCCACGACCTGCAAACCGATGTCTCTAGACTCTAGACCTCGATGATATGATGATAGGCCTTCACTCTGACTCCAGACCTAGCATGAAAGTGGATGGCATTGGATGGCATGAAAGACCACTTTCCTGTGAAAACAGGGGTGCCATCCACGTGAGGTGTTCTGAGCGTATGTGCCGGTCACCTGTCTGTCACCCAAACTCATCTCCCAGTCGCAGGGCGGATTGCCATTGCTTCCCTCGCGCGAAAGCACTGATCTGCAGATTCGCTTCTCCTCGGTCCGTCGGTCGGCGACGTAGTGAAGAAGAACAGGAGAGAGCTGATCACCTCTTTAGAGATCAGTTCTTTAGAGAAGGGATCATTTGCGACAGATACGACTCAATTGAGAAGCTCTGGGACCCTGTCTGGAGTCCGCATCATTCTGTAGCCGCTGCAGCCTCACGAACATTGGCAAGTGCACAACACAATACGTCCCCGCTTTGGCATGAAATAAAGCAAACCCAAAACCAAACACGCCATGTAGGTCAAGATCACATCCTAAATCTTCCACACTTCTCCACAGAAAGTAACCGTGGGGTTTTCGCATGCCTGTTTTCGCGCACACCAGGCCGGCGTTTTGGAGAGAAGGGGAGGACAACGGAGCTCTCGAGTCTTCATGGAGCCGAGTCTCGATTCTGGGTCACTTTCACTTTGGGAGATCGAGCACCAGCAGAGATGGCCCTGAGGAGACCCCCAGCCACGGCGCACTTGTCGACCGTCCGCGTGGCCGTTCCGCGCGCGGTTCCAAGGCGCGCGGAAAGGCGGGTGGAGCAGACGGCCATTCAAAGGCATTCTTGGAGTGAGAATCATGGGAAGTCCCAACTAATGTAGAATCTTGATTAACAAAAACCCTCGGTTGGATTGTAAAACTAAAATATGACTAAAATGTGTCCATTGTTAACTTTGTATGTGTTGTTCAAGAATCAAAAGTCCACATTAAACCAAAAGTTAAGTAACTGGTCGCAGGGTAGACTCAATTCAACGACATTGACTGGCTTGATTCACCACAGAACTCTCCAGGAAGGGTGTATGTCCCGGGACAAAAGGGCACGACTGCCCAAAAGGCACAGCCAAAATGTTGGCCGTTTTATGATAGAATGCATTCAATTGCCACTCTTCTGCAACATATGGCATATGGCTGCGATCGGGGCTGGCTGCAGTAGCTGTTTCCCAACCCTGGCTGTGGTAGCTGCATGTTCAGATTCACCCAATTCCCCGTTTCTTGCGACTACAGCCCGGGACTGGAAGGGCCTGACTGTGCTCGAACGAAGACTTTTCGCTGGTCCTGAAAGACCTATCGATCTGAACAAAAAAGAACAACAACTCCTCTCACTGGGTCGCAAGTCTAACAGGATCATGCAAGATGTCTGGCAGGATCAGGTTCACCACGTTCACCACGTTCGGGGAGGTCAGACCTCACTAATGACTCCCCATCTTCGTTACATGTGCCTCTGCCAACCCCGGAACCTCCCACGACCGCATTCTCTCGCGTCCTCTTCAGACCTGCAGAAGCTGCCGCACTCCGGGACGGGGCTTGCCCCCTCTGAGCTTGTGGAGCTTGGGGAGGGCGGGGGCCCACTGAAGGAGTTGACACAATGGTTCAGTGGATGTCCTGACTCTGGAGATCATGAAATCCAAATACCAAGGGCCACGGGGGCCACAGTCTACTCAGTCTACGCAGTTGCAGGGAGGGTTCACAGTTAACAGTCTACTTCATCCTTTGGACCTGCCGCTTCCCTCGTTCTGATCCCGATCCCCAAATCCAGTCATGTCACATGAATCGACCTTGCAAAGCTGCAAGTTCTGCTCCAAACCTCTTGTTCAATAGTTCTAATCTTCCACTGGTCTGTCACTATGTCACTGTGATCTGTTGGATCACATCTGAAAAGACTCAAAGGCCTAAGGCCTAAGGGTCTCCGAAAAAAAGCTTCCAGCATTTAGATCGAATCGATTGTTGGAGGATTCGGACACAATAGCATAGCTCATCAATGAGTTGAACCAAACATGAAGTGGCGTCCCACCAGAACAAAGAACTGGGGACGTACCAGCCAAATCACATAGAACTCGAAAACCATATGTCTGGAGTCCTGAGTCCTGAGACTCAAGTTAGACCCTGCATGGGACCTGTATTATTCTTCATGGGACCATGCTGTCTTTGACACGGGAAAATGTGCGTGACGACTCCTGCCACCCATGGGTCGGGGAAAAAAAGAGACGGATCGTGCGTGACGACTCCTGGCTGTGTCTTTTTGTTTAATCTGACGACCTGAGGATGAGCTGTTTTTGCACCGGTATACGCCGTACATTTGACTAGATGCATTCCCTTGAAGGCCCTTCAAGGATCACACCTGTCTTAGGTCCAAGGTCCAAGATGGGTGTTCCTGAGAGGCAATGCACTCCTCAATAAGGCAAAACCACACTGAAGGCTCTCGATCAAGAAAGCCATGGTCTTTGACCAACACACTCCTCAGAATAACCTCACTTCCACCTGCCTAGCTCTGGCAGGAAAGCTTTCACGACCCTCCTGGCGCGTGTGTCCTCACAAAGTCCTCTCATTAGTGTAAAGGCAAAATTAAAACCCAACCCCGTGATTCCCAGTTACCACTATACAATGAACCAGGGATTCTATATAGGTCTATGGTTAAGGTTTAGTCTTTGGAACCACTGGATACCCTGGCACTCACATGCTATTTTGCGCTTCGCATACCAACTCTTGAGCGAAGGCCCGAAATGGATCCTCGGACCTGAACTTATTTATACCAGCACCGAACTCTACAGGTCTCCGAAATGATGGGCTTTTGGAGACTTCAAAGTCGCAGGTGGCCTGGCAGGTTGCGGGTCCTGGTAGGTAAGAGTTCATGTCCAACGAGTCGTGTTCGACCATTTGAGACTTGGTTGGTGCCTCCACGAAGCATTTGAAGGTGATGTGTCCCAAGGCCACTAATGCCATTGACTGGAACTGGTAGACTCCTAGACACCTTAGACACTCAAAAATACTATATAGGTCGGTAGTTCAAAAGATGACCATAGACCTCACGTATAAATACAAGGTGTTCGTCATGGCTGAGCTGATGCCCCCATCTGATCGGGCGTCCTTTCGGAGCTTGGCTCTCCAGGTGACAACCGTGATGATGGGGTGAAACCCGACATAAAGCTCTCCAGCATGGACGCTTCGATACCGGTTCCTTTCCCCTGTGAACACCCGGGTGTTCGACGCTAAACACCCAGGGATCGACTGATGGAGGTTTTTTGGCGGCAGGGGTTGCGACTGATGAACACCGTCCTCTCCCCGAGCCGTGACCAAGTTGAAAGCTTCTGCTTCAACCGAGCTCCTCACAGCGACATCCACCGACATCCGCCATCGAGCCATCGAGGAAAAACGCGAGTTCCAGTGCCATCTGAACCGCCAGGAAGAATTGGGTACCAAACTAGATACCGTTCTTTTCCTAAAGATGTGGGTCACGCGATCTTTCCTATATTTCTAGGCTCTGAACGAGCTCACATGCGACAATCTGGGATGAAACCATGATTTGTTTGATCGGGTTTCCGGTGGTTGCTGGTGAAAGTCATCGCTCTGTGCATTGATTGAACTTGACTAAACAGGCCCTCCAAAGAACAAATAACAAACAATAACAAACACATGAATATGAACCTTGTTTGTGCGCAAATAAGTGTGTCCCCTGGTTTGTCATACCATGATGTACGTTTGTCTCGGTGCAGATCTCCCATCCCATCACAGTCGAGTTTTTGCTGTTCAAATTTGTTCAAACTTCTGAGGTCACCAGCGTCACAGACGATGTCCACACACGAAAATCGACTCAACAAACTGTGCGTCTCAGCGGGGCTGGTTCAAGACCCTGTGGATGTTCCCAGCATCCATGTTTACTCAAAACGGCCCAAAATCAATCTCTTCGAAGGAGAAAACCTGAAGGGAACTGAGGTCCGTTTCGAGATGTTTGGGTTTCCAGGGTCAATCTGCCTTCCAATATGAGGATGCTGTGAAACATAATTCCAAAAAAACAACACTATCTGCAAGTATTTTTTTTGTCCACAGGGCTGTGTTTCTTGCAATCTATTCCACCCCAAATATCCCCAAATGGAGTCCACCAAACAACTTGATTAAGTCTCGGACGGCTTCAGGGATAGGCGACGGCCTCGAACAGGCGTGGCGCTAAAACAACGCGAAGGACCCTCCTACTCGAAGGTGTTGAAGGACCCTCCTGGCGCCTACATAAAGAGTTGAACACTGAAAGCCCTCTCAAAGGGTATGTGGACGTATAGGAATGTAACACTTCAAAGGAGGTTGTGCGAACCACTTCCGTGCAGAATCAACGCACGATGTGCCTTCGGAGTTTTCAACATACATTGAAATTGGCAATCGTCTCCTGTACGGTAGGCGTAGAACTGAACAACATCTTTCAGGTCAACAAACTGGAGCCCAAAACAGTGTTTGATGTACTGAAATGGCTCGGCCCTGGCGGAATCAATGTCCTTGCTGGGAAGGAGTCTTGTATCACATTCAATGACAATCTCAAATTCCTGTGGCTGTGTGAAAGCATTTCTTTGATCGGAAAAAGGAGAGTGAGGCGTTTGTAGTCCGTTTTGAGTACTGGATCATGTAGTACCAGTTCATGGGGTCCTTTGACCTTGGCCCCAAAATCCCCAAGCTTGATCCTGTCAACCGCAGGGATGATGACAACAAAGGCTCCTGCAGCAGTGATTCTGGAAAGGTCTGGAAGTGCTGCTTTGGTTGCTAAGACAGCACCGTTGCGGCGGGCGGACGCTTAGAGCTTGTGGGTTTGCTCAAGCTTGGTGCCATCTGCCTCCTGCAAAGGGTGATCAGCTGGTAGGAGGAGGTCCTCCCACCTGGTGCTGAACAACTGCTTGGCTGGTGTTTTCCACGGGTCATTCGCAAGAAGTGGATCAACACCTCTATTGGCCGGTTGACCCTGGGAGGAAGATGCTTTGGGGCTGTCTTGAGATCTCCCGGCTGCCCAAAAATGATCATCAAAGTCTCCCTGAAAGACTTGACAAAGGAATGCGGTACGAGCGTTGATGCAGAAAGTCAACAACTGGGGATCGGCATGGTCTGCCCACTCGCTTCTGGGTTCTGTTTGAAGGCGCTGGACACGGAGGTGATGTCTTTGTTCGCAAGCACAAATAGGCCAGGAGGCGGAAAATGAGGGGACATGGACGGCATGGCAGCCAAGGCAGTTTGCCACATACACAATGAACATGGGAATGAGTTCCCGAAGATCTTGCTGACAGGTGCAAAGCAGAACTCTGTTGCCATCCTGGGTGATGAGATCCATTTTCACCCACGCAGCCTCAAAGGCGACAAACCATATCACATGATCGAAGCCACGAAAGTCTGCTCGTCGATCAGCAAAGTAAACCAAGTTGCGTCTGTCTTCATACCATCATGCAGGTGGGCAGAACAGAACAGTGTTGAGGTGCAACCGCGAGGGCATCGTGAAGCTTGAGCACGTCCAGTCGACTCTTTTCACGCACTGAATTGAGCCATACCTGGAGCTTCATATTTCGTGAGGTGTCCCCAATCCCCAAGGCTTTTCAGGTGATTCACGTACTTCCTGGCCAGGCAGCCCTCCAAGTTTGAAACCGACCGGAGGGGTGTGTCATGCCGTGCCAACCTCGCCCGAAACTCTGCCCGAACTCCCGGGCGCACCGATGGGGAGCTTCGGCACCGGCGACGACTTGGCAGCGGCCTTGCGCTTGCTTCAAAGAAGCTATACAAGTAGCAAGGGCACCGCTACTAGGAACAAGGGCATTACTACTAGTAGCAAGCAGCTACTAGTACCTATTGGCTATAGAGTAGTTTGATTGTTTTATCATTGTTCTTCTTTTCGGGTGAGGAACGCGCAGCGAGGTATCACAAAACTTGGTTGACCCCTTTGATGGCTCTGCAGCGGTTACAGGTCTGCCTACTTCAAGCATAGAACTGGAACATAGTGTAAGATAAATAGCATCAGCATTAGCCCCCGAACAGCCCTAACACAGAGTATGTTGCATATAATTCAAGGGTTGTGATTTGCGGGAATATTATTGTAAGCATATTGCTTGTGCGACAGTCAACCAACTCAAGTCATCAAACTCTTCCGGAAAGCATCACCCTGAAAGTGGTACGACAGGAGACACCCCTGGGGACGTTTCACCCTCAAGCTGTCTAAACGGCGAACTTTTGCGTCTACACACATGAGTGGATGATGGAAGCTTTGAGTAGAAATCATGCTGGAGAGAAGCAGTTCAGGCATGCTGTGTGGTGTTGTAGGAACTTAACGGTGTCTTCGATTCAATTCGTCACGTAAAGGTGGTCTTTGGACTTCGGTGAGTGAAGAACACAGCGGTAATCTCAAAACCATGCCTGTTTGTACCCCATCATCCCCTCTTTCAAAACAAGCCCCGAAGCAGCAGCATGAAAAGAACAATGCAATTCACTGTTCCTGACCTGCGATTGAAAAAACGACCTTGCTTTCGATGCTTGTTGGCCGTCCCTACTTTGCCCCCCTCTATTTGTTACCAACTCACCTCTCAGTTCCAGCTCTCGGCTTGGAATTAGATGCTGAGGTCAAAGACCAGTGACCAAACACCGCCCGAACGACTAAGGGCGGGAGGTTATCTACTACCCCCGAGACCTGATGAACTTCAACATGCGACTGGTTTGATGGATGTTCATCACATGACTTCGCATGGCAAATCAGGCAAATCACATTGGCAAGCAGCCCGACATTCGGCTGCTTTCTTTGAGGTTCAGTCTTCAAAATATATAGGCAAACCACATGTCCGCCCATGCACCAAGTTGTCCGGACATGACACCGATATGTCCGGAATAAAGGTCATGGGGGGGGAACCGCAACCACCAGAAGCAAACACTCCAGGTATGCAAAAAGTGACCTATATCATTGGCCTTTTTCAACAACCCCAGCCCAATGTAATTAGGTAAATGTGCCAGTCCCAGGACTGGAGTGTAGGGGATACAAGTGTGGGGTTCAGGTCATGTCTCACTTTCCTCCAGCTGGTGGTGAACTGTGGTCACAAAAAAAGGAAGGAAGTGAAGAGATGAACCCCGTCCATCAGCATGTTTGACCCTCATTGACCATCTCTCCTTTCCGCCAAATCAAAAAACAACTCTCCTTGCCAGCGCCCTTGGACAACGGCAATGGGGGAGCTTTGCCCTGTGAGCACGACACACGCTGGCCGGATCTAGTGGAACATCTATAGGAAAACCTTTTTATGGGTAGATAAAAACAATTTTCATGTAGACTTTGGAATATTTCATTGTCCATGTGACCATGTGTTTTGTCTGTGTTTTTTTCAATTTCAATCAAGCGTAAGAACCGGCGGTAGGGTATATTTGCCAACCAATGGACTTTCCAACCTATACTGACCCTCAAATAAACATTCCTTGCAAATTGGCAATTCATTTCAATGCTGTGACCTCTCTGCATGAACTCATGCACGTTCAATTCAAGGATGTGGAGTCGACAAAGAACAACGCCATTCACTCACATCCCTTTGCGAAGAAGCTGTCTGAACATCAGTTTGTTGTAGATTAAAACTTGTGTCACTAAGGAAGTCAAGCATACGCCCTGGAAGATGAACAAGGAACCTGATAATTTTGTCTTCCTTGCAAGTCCATGTCATGAGGTTCAATGTGGGTCTCTTCCTGGGTGCAAAAAGAGACAGCCACCAACCGGGTCATTTTCCCAGACTGGAAGGATCAAGTTGAAAGGATCCATGTGCATCGTTGAACGAAATCCTCATGACGAACCGGAACCTAACCTAACTCGAGCGAAACTCGACTGAAATTGGAGTTCCTGTATTCACTCAGTACAGAACTGAAGTGTATCCTGATGTTTCCTGAGCATTGCCTGAAAATGTTTCAAACGTTGCTCCTCTGAGAGGGGTCCATTGTCTCTAGAGTCTCTAATATAACCCTTCAAATATCGAAACACATCGAAACTGACCAACAAATCCGCCAAAAGACTCACACCATGAGCTCCTCACCATGCCGGTCTGTGCCCGATACCGCCTTGCCGGTACCTTTGGGTTTGGGACCCAAGTCATAGGGCCTTAGCGTGAGGCTGGGCTGCCCGATAAAGGAGGGCCGGAAGAGCTTCCAATTCCAAGTGAAGGAAGATGAGATGGACACCAAGAAGCCCCAAGATGAGATGGTATGTGTTAAACCTTTGGAAGACTTCCCAGTTCGACTTCCTGGAAGAAGATAAAAAAACAACACCCATTGGCCCAGGGTGTCTCCCTAATTGAAGACATGTACATGCGTTCGGAATGCTATTGAAGTTAATTTTGGGCGGTCAACCGCCCAAGTAGCCTCTCTCCTCCACCTCACCTGGAGTCGTTCGGGTCACCTGGTCGTCGTCCCGACCGCGATTCCGCCCTCTTGGTGAAACACCGATCCACGAGGATGCCATGTGAAGGCTGGTACCCATCATGTGTCGTTTTAGCCGCTGTCCCTGTAGCCAGCGAAGTGATGGAGCTAGCTTGTGAGTGCCACAGGCTTCTGCATGCAGCTGAGGCTGGGGTCTTTCTGACTCAACTTGGATGATTCTGCGTGCTTGGTCTTTTGACCATTTACAGCAACCCATCTTCTCCGGCTTCTCTACAGTGACCGTATGTGACCGTGACCAGACTGAGGGACCCAACCCATGTCCTCCGCTGTGTTGGACCGAGCGAACCGTGCACCCCCACAGCGGTCGTGGCGCCCTCTGGATGGGCCCGTCGGGCGGATGAGCCTGGAAGAGGGGCGGCGACCAAACCATCCGACCAAACCATTGAATTTTGAGGATCTGTATAATAGTGGTTTCAGAGTAGATGGCACTGGCACCCCAAGATGTCTTTTGTATAGGGGTCCATCCAAAGATGTCTAACTTGGTGATTGTGCCATCTACTCTAACCCTGTATTTATATCGTCCTATAGGATGGCTGTTTATGAGGTGAGGTGGTTGGAGCGTATTTAGGTGAGTTGGGCTAACGATCTCGTACCTAAAAGTCTAAAAACCTGCCTGGAAGAGTGGGGCTCAAGAGACGTTTGACCCAGGAACTGGTGTTTAGACGCATTTTTCTTTGGGGGTGACAGGATGGTATGAGCTATAGTATATATCATTGCATCTCACCCGTGTCATGTCCATTGCAATAACATCTAGTATCATCATGTATCATCTACTGTAATAGCAACAGAATACATAATGTGAAGCAGAAAACTGTGAGAGTCACTGGAACCAGCTCAGGGTGGATCCTGATTCCTTTTGAGCACCGCTCCCCAAAGCGGCAGGAACGCACGAGGACGGATAAAGGTGCCTGGACCGCAGAACTTGATGCCGAAAAGGAGTTTTCGGTATACATCCAGTGGATGAACTCAAACCCCAGCTGAATCAGTCCTAACAATTGCAATCATTGAGATGGGAAGCAGCACCCTTCCAATTACGAGTTTGACTAGCGAATTTGAACTAGAGTCTTTGTTGAAGCCAAAATGCTCTGGAACCAAAACCCGACTCTCCAAACAGACCCTCCGCCCGACAGGCCTTGAAACATGGCGTGAGCCTCAACACGCGCTGGGCCGCCGCGATTTTTTTTGTGCCTCCGTGGTGAAGACGTGCTAGAAACTCTTCCCAAACAACATCGATTTGCGGATCGGGGCTCTAACTACCTCCTGAGAAGGTACTCACTTTGATATCCTGGAGATCTATATAAGGCTACTCCAGCTGCCTTCTGAAGACGTAATTGGTGTTTTGAAGAGGGAGGGGTCCTGCATCAGGGTTTATACTGGTTACAACACAACACGCAATCAGGAAACCTACGGATGAAATGATGGAACGCTTTAATGGTTTGGACCAACATGCTGTATCTATATAAAGGTCGAAAGTTCCGCCCCTTTCGGGCACGGAGGTCTGGTCGCACGACCGTCGACTTCCGTGAGGTCTCGACGCTGAGAGGTTGGGCTCGGAGGCCGAAGACCAAGCAGAAGGCGTCGAGGGACCTCCGTGCCGCAGCTCGCGGTGGGTTTCCGGTCCTTGTTGGACCGGACCAAAACCCCGTACGGTAACCGTGTCGGGAGCACCCGGTGGTTCAAGGTGGATCGCAAGAGGGAGGGGGGGGCGCCAGGTATTTTGGAGTGGTGAACTCTTGTGAAAACCAGTGCAAAGACCGTGATTGGCATTGGTCTTTCGGGGCACCAGACTTGGGGCAACAGGTGAAGGTGCAAAAGCTACAAGTTCTGTATGGAGCTCATGGAGGTTTGTCCATGGAGCTCATGGTGGGCTCAGCAAGTTCAGCTAGCTCATGGTCGGTCGCAAGGTTGTGAATCGACTTTACAAGAGACGGGCTGGTCGACGAGGCGTACAAACTTCTCATTTATCCTCATTCTATTATAATGACATATCGTGTGGCTTTTCATCTGTTGGTTGGGCGAGGGTGCAATAGGTGGTGTCGTTTCGTCCTTGCTTGAAGCTGGTGATAAATGTAAGATTGACGACGAGTTGGCACGCAAGCTACTCTTCATCGTTCGGAGACTCGACTCGACCTTCTGGTGACCCAGTTGCTAACGCTTATAATCCCTAGGGCTCCAACCATCTCCTCAGAAGGTGGTTAGACCCCCCAATCTCACCCCAACCATCTTCTCAGGAGGTTGGAGCCCTAGGGAATAAATAGGGCTTCTGTGTTCTTTTCTTTGCGAGCTTGCTTTTGCTAAGCCTCCTGATCTTCATCGCTGCAGGAGTTCTCCAGCAACAGCTGGATACAAAGCTCTGGAAGGTTATCCACCAATTGAGACCAAACATGCACGATCTGGTCTTTGACAAAATAAAGGTTCCTGTGAAGAATTGGTTTCAACTTTTTAATATACAGTAATTGGTTTCAAGTTCAAATTCATGTGCAAAATGTCCTGGTCTCACTGTCATTCAGAATGTCCTGGTCTATCTGTTAGAACCAAACATGATTCTTCACATACCACGAATGAACATGCAAACAATTCACCATCGGTATACTACGCCTCTACCTTCCTTGCAAGTGTGTTACTACTGTGTATCCGTAAGAAAACAAATTGAATTGTGGTACTGTGGTACCTGAACACGTTTTCCAATCCTACGGATAAACGTCCCTCCCAAGCAGCAGCGAGTTATTGGCCCTTCGTTTTCCCAAAGAGCCGTCTTTGAGCGGCTCGCAAACCAACTCACCCGGCCTGACACTGAGTGTAGGTATCGCTCACTCCTGGACTGGCAGGACAACGCCAAGGCTAACGCAGTGTAATCCAACACAATCCAACGCACATTAGCACATTCACCAGAAGTCCAAGTATAGGTTTGTTTGAGGCTGGGGCTTCTCATTCACTCAGTGGATGGGTCTATGAGCATGTTAGGAACTCCTGATTAGCAAACATATTATGCAACAATGCACAGATTTTCAGTTGCCAGTCGCAGGCAGGGATGACTAAGCCCTAAGCTTACCGTACACCTGAAAAAAAAAGAAACGATGCTTACGCAGCTTACGGTATAGGAACCATGCGAACACCCGTCCGGCGACCCACGGCCTACGTTTGAACGAACCCTCAGCGATGGTTGCGCATATCGAACCTGGAGGAAGTGAGCCGCAATCATGTTCTATAGGAACAAATCAGCGGCTCTTGAATGAGCCATGGGGTCATGTTGTAGAACTAGGACACTCGCAAGCGAATCACAACGCATTATATATAAGCTATATAATATATTAATGCATCAAACGAGGCCTACGGAATCATACGGATCTTGCAGCAAAGAGCTGCGATTTTGATACCAAAATGTGAGCGCTGTGAATCACAGCCACGAAGAGCGGCTTCAAGCGGCGGGAAGGGATCTCGAAAGCTATTGTTTTGGTACAAACAATCCGCCGGCCGGAGGCTTCGCGTGTCCTAATGGGTGACGCTGTGTTTTTGTTATCTTGTGCGCCTTCTGCTGTAGCTGTAGATTCCTCGACGGACGGACGTTTGTCTCGTCCTAAAGAGTCGACCCCCACCTACCCACACCCTCACACACCATAGCCACCGTAGCGGTTCGTCCTCTTCGTTCTCTGCACCTTGTAGTCCATGCATATTCTCGGTTATACACTTAAATAGAAAAACTTCTGCACCACCTGGGACAAGGAAAAACAACCGGCATTTATGGTGCTTCATTTACTACTTCCCGCTACTTCTCAAAGAGTGGCATGCACCTGGCCAACGGACATGCTTTCAAAAGGCACAAAGATCCCCAAAGGCAGACCCATTCGATGAACTCCTGTGACAATGATTGCTTTGATACTGTCAATAGAACAATAAATTTCTTGGATCTTCCCACGCCCATGGGTTTTGGCATTTTATGTTTCCTTTGGATGTTAGGTCTTGTCTCCCTCTTCCACACTTTTCTGACCTGCCGATCCAAGTATTCGCTCCTGTCAGTGTCGCTGGAACTACTCTCACTGCTCTCGCTGCTGGCATCCAAATCCGCCAGCAAGCGCCTCCGCAAAGGCCGTGGCACCCAATTCTGTGCTCAACAAAAGCAACTGAGTAGAAAACCATAGGGATTTGATGGAACCACGCTGGATTTCGCAGATGGTCGACCTAGTAAGAATCCCAGTCATATATTGGCCAGAATATTATATTGCAGGACCTTCAAAGTCACCTCTTTGGAGTCTCTAAGTGACGTTGTACAGACCTAAGTGACCTCATCCTGGGATATCAAAGGGTCACTTTAAAGGTCCTGGTTAGTAATAATTAGTGCACTCAGTCGTTCTCGAGTGCCACGGTCAAGTCCAGTGTGACCTCGCTCCGGCCAGTTCCACGTCTGCCGGTCACAGGCAGATCCTCGATGTTCGAAGGTTACGTGGGGCCTGATCCATCCAAATGGATAGGGACGGCCCTGATCCATTGGATGCAACTTGGGTGCAGAAGAATCGTGCAGAAGAAGCTCCCCACATTCCGAATCGTGATCATGTTAGGGTGTTGATTCTAGGGAGACCTCCATAGGGGGGCAGGAAGACCGGGCCTGGCCAGCAAGTGGCGCCGACCACGGGTGCTCGAGTGAACGGTGGGGTTGGTGGGGTTGAAGTTCTTCCAAAGGTAAGTCCCTAGGAGTCCACGGATTCATCAACAATTAAAGATATTTCAGCTTTCAAAGTCAACCCAACAAAAAAACAAAGAGCTCATTGAGCTCATGAGCTCTACCCCTCTTCTGTTGAGCTCGGAGCTCTGTCTTGCCTTTCCCTCGTTCTCTCACCACTTCCGCCACTGAAGGCGCCTCAGCTTCGCTTCTTCCCGCGGCGCCACGCCGGAATCGTCCACCGGTCGCTCCGGCGCCTGAAGCTTCAAGCGCAAAAAGGGCCACACCGTGGACAAAAACCGCTGATTTGGGGGGCATTCCAAGGCTCTCAAATATATCGATGATCCGACATCAATGAAACTTTGATTTGGGATCCGCGATGTTGTAGCATTGGTTTCTGTGTTGTTTTCTTACATGAGAACACATCGATCCATACATGGATCCATCCATCCCGTCACACACCCAAAGCCCAAAAGATCCCAAAAGCATTGATCTGCCGAACCCCGGCAGAAAGGTCCTGCGGAACTGCCGAGATCCCGGAACTGCCTCTGGCGCTGGAGCCGATGGAGTCTTGGGCTCCTGAGGGCGATAGCGCGAGAAAGACCGTCGAGGTCAGAACCCAAAACCTTCCGACTCCGTTCCAAACCCGAAGGAAACGCCATATAAACATCCAAGACCTGGAAGAAGTCTTGAAAGAATGTGTTCCTTTCTGGGACACTTCTGCTCTAAGAATCCAAACGGCTCCGGGTCCCGCACGACGCATCGTCTTCCTCGCCGACGGGACACTTCCGAAACAAACGCCGCTCCTGTGAGAAGAAAAGCCGAAACATCATGCGACATGGCACGGTGCGGAGAGATTGGACCACAATCTGAAGGCTGTGTGATGGCTGGGTGAGTGGTTGGCTGAGGGTAGGTGGTGAGGCTGTGGATGTAATGGATAAGAATACTTGTATTGGTTTGTATAGGCGCTCTATTAAACCGAAGGAGATTCAGCTGCCATCACCAAGGTGTTGAGTGGTAGACTGCTGCGCCTGTGGCAACAGAACTGCAGTCAGGCAAAGCTATAGTCAGCATGACCCCGTAGTGGGTCTCCGCGTGAAAAAGCGGTGGTCATGCGGTCTTGCTGCTTGATGGGCCAAATAACTGCAAACATGCCAATTCCTGTCCCGGACCTTGCTACAAAACATCCAGTCTCAGGGGTAGCAAACGAGTACGAAGGCACGGCATTCCGCAGCTGCCCCGAGGATCACATACACAAAGTAATCCTCAAACCCTTTTCTTCGTTGCCACTTTTTCTCTGGATTTTGAGGCTGAAGAGAAAGAAACACTCGTCACCCACTTCTTCTGGACTCCCGGGACCGCTTCATTGAGGCTCATCTGCCAAAGCAAATGCGGTACTGTAGATGAGATATGCTCCACTCTGAGGTCTGAAGTCAACAACGATCTGGTCATGGATTCTCCAAAAGAATGATGATTGTAGAACACACCCCGATGAGAATGGATGCTCCAAAAAAAAGGGTCGAGCAACACCAGTGTACCGGCATTTTCGGGGCGATATTGTGCTGTCTTCCGGGCACAACCAGTTTTCGATCGGCAAACACCGGAGTCTGACGACTGCCTAGTCGGCTACGACTAGTCAGCTCTCAGCAGCCTTCAACTGACCAAAGGTATCTCGGGTCACAACGCAGCCTTCAACACGGTGAATATGTTGTAGTGCGCACTCTTAGCAACATTATATATGTTTCTTTGAACCTTATCGTTCCTCAAGGTTTCCTTCACCTTACTTACTTAGTCTTCACTGTAGTGGTGCTGCCTTCATCGGAGGTGTTGGCAGTTGCTCACATAGTGCCAAGTTTCCCTAGAACGGGATTCTCAATGGGACAAGTCTCATCACCAAATCCAGGGGACGTGTTTCAAGTCCTTCCATCTTCTCTACTTGAAAATGACTGAGTCAGGAAACGATACGAACGAAAGACCGGCGACAAACAACCAAAAAACAACGAACAACCCCCAATCTCGCCCCTCACCTCTCCCATTTCCCCACCACTCACGTCACGCGCGGCCGAAAAACCGCGTGAAACGCGGGGTTCAGTGGAGCCGACCATCCTGGGGGATCCAAGGAAACTTCAAAGGAAAACGCCCTTGCTCCGTTCGTAGCGATGCCCTTTGCTCCTAGTAGCTTCTTGTTCCTAGCAGTAAGGCCAGGAGCCCCTAGTAGCTTCTTGCTCCTAGTAGCTTCTGGGCTTTTGGTGGTTCTTGCAGGCTATATGACATTAAATGACGAATTATATTCATGATCATGAACTGGCAGGAATGGCATGTTGTCAAACAACATTAGTATCAACCGGTGTGTCTAAATGTATTGCAACTAGAGAACAACTTTCAAGCAAGTAAATAAGGACCCCTTTCTGTTGATTGGGAGTCTCATCTAGCAACGGACCGACAAAACAAACCAGTGATTCCTTGGTAGTTCATCAGATTCCATGTAGACCTTGACACCGGAAAACAAAGAGAAACACATTATTTAATCAACGTGGATCCATGATATATACACATAAAATTTGGGTCTGTCCTATTACCTGTAACAGTCAGTAAACAGTTGTTACTACATGTTACTACTCTTGAACAAGGCCTTTACAAACCATAATCATCCACTGTTACAGGTATTAGGATAGACCCAACATAAAAATGTATGCATGTCTTCCACACAGCTGAGTTCAACCCCAGTTCTGGTAACCAAGGTACTGACATCCACGGAGAAATCCAATACACCCCACAAAGGCAAAGGGTGCCAAGTTGCCATAGTTGCCAAGTTCTTTCGAAAGGTTGTGCAGTTCGTTGCACATGAATATGCAATACGCACCTGACCTCTGGACACCTCCACCATTCCAACACACTCCTGCGAGTTACAGACCAGTTCTTTAACAAAACAAGCATGGATGCCCCGAGTCAATTAGCCTAAAAGCCCCAGTGTTCAACCGGGACGTGAAACGACGTGAGAGGCGCGTTCTGCGAGAAACGGGCCATCTTTGAGATGAGCCGCCGCAGGATTTGACCGACATCGCCGCGAGACATGGTGTCTTTCGGTTGGATCGATGATCGAATCTTAAACATCCCACATCCATCAGCGTGGTTTTGAGCAACACTTTCCCACGTTATTTGGAGGCCACACTGCGTGATTTGGGGGTCTGTGCCTGCTGTGGAGTCCTTCATGTCCACTGGGCGACAGGATACTTCTCTCAAGGTCTAGGTGTCCTGCACTGAAATCACTTGGCCATGTCGCGTGCGGCCACATCGCTAAACCCGCGCCACTTCGGCTGCGCTTGAGGCAGCGCTCCCTTTTTAGGAACACCGCAGCTTTCACGCAGCCACTACTATGTCCAACTATTCATCTAGCATACCTTGGCCATGTCAGCGGTGAGGTGTATGTTAAACTAAGGAGGTAGTGATGCACAAATGGCCAACAAATAAAGATTGACCAAAACACATGTTGCTGAAACAGATCGTATGCCTTGCAGGCACAACTGTCAACGCATGCAGAGTTCTGGGAGTCTTGTTGCTTAGCCACACCCATATGATGGGTATCAACCATTCAACCATTCACCATTGAAGTATGCGTACTTAAAACTCGCAAAGACCATCTGGTACAATAAAACTAGTGGTGTTGATATCTCAATACATTCACGTGATTAAACACACACAAAAAAAACAAAGAGAGAGAGAGACTTCAAGTCCCAGAGAATTCTCGCGTCCAAGACCAAACGTGGACAGTATGGCCCCATTGGAAAAACTACTCCACAGGCAAAGTGCGTTCCGCTGCAAACACTTGACAGTCTGTGTCTTGAACAGCTTGGATTTGCTGTCCAAGCACCCAAAAAGGGATTTACCCATAGGAAAACAAGGGAATATGCCGGGTTCTCATAGCTTCCTTGTTGGGATTATTGGATGGCCTCACATGTCACCTGCAGGCTGTAGTATCAAGTCTATATAGCCAAGTTCTCAACTATATTTTAATGTGAGTGGCGAGTGTACTTCACGTCTCTGTGTTGTGCTTTTGTACAAGCCGAGCTCGTGGCACAACAAAGCAACTCCGCGTCGTACCCAATGCCCTTGGTCCTGTCCAAAGGTGCTGTGCTCATACGCGCGTCGTCGAAGCGAGGAAGAGAGGCCGACGGCATTCAGGTGTTCGGGGAATGCGGATGCTCGGACGTACCCTTGCTTGGGGAGCACTGAGGTGGACGTTGCGTTCATTTGATCGATGTCTCCGTCTGATGGGTTAAACAAAAACATAATATATATAGTTATATATATATACTAAGTATATCCTTCTTCCGAGTAGCCCCGACTTCCACACCCAATTTGGGTACTGTAGTGTTCGGTTCAATTGACATAACGCTATATAATACAGTATATGAGGCTAATGATTACGTGACATACACAAAGACCCTCGACTCCCTTCCTTGACTCCCGGTGATCACTCGGTCACCCTTGGCTGGCCGTGCCTCGATCAAAATGGACCACCAGAATTCAGCCCTTGCCAAGCCCAGTGGATCCCGTCCATAGTCGTTGCACTGGTGAACCAGTCGGAACTGGATTAGGAACCTTCAAACCAATCATACCCTTCACCATCAACAGTTCACCAGTTCACAAACCCTAGGGATCCATATACCTTCTCAGAAGACACTCAGACCCTCCAAGTTCAGAATGTATTCATTTCAATTCATTTCTATCTACTTGGGGACCACGGTATCTGTGGATCGCAGGCCGAACCACCCAGCTTCGTCACGATCGTCGCGTCGACTCGACTTCCGCCTCCACGTCGCTGGGGAGGTGGAAATAGCACACAAAGTTGGTGGAGTGGCCTGGTTCGACACATGGACCATGTTGGTTACACCACCTTCAGTTGACTGCCAAACAGTTGACCGCCATCGCCCATCTGGAAGAGACGTGAAACATGGAAGGTATTGTTCTGGTTGGACAAGTGGACGATGAAAAACTGATCTGACATGATCTGACGGATGAACAAGGGAATGCCTCTAAACACCCATGATCCAAAAGTTGGTAAGGAACAGGTATAACTAGCATGATCAAAGAATCTTCCATACCCGGACAGCTTGGGTAGAGTCATGCATCCTCACAAGTCCTGGAATTATGTCATTGTTTGTCTTCTACTTGCGGAGGACCACAATTGCTAGAACAGTTTATGGTCTGGCATGTCCTAGATGTCCACCTCTTCTAAGCCTATCAAGTTCAATACCTCAGTCAAATCCCAGAGGCAAAATGATGTCACAACTCGAGTTTCCTAATTCAGAGAACAGGTCTCCTTCAAAAAGCCTTTAGAACCAAACTCTCAAACCTCGTAACAATTGAGACAATTGAGTCTGTTCGTAAAAAGCAGTTCGGAAGGTGGCCCCAAAAGAATCAAACCCTTGCATCGAGGTAGTTCTAGGTAATGCCATTCGCTCAGTTCGTATTGCTAGTAGGGCTCCTGCATCTGCCGCAGGGCTCGGTACCGCTGTCAACTCAGGGCACCTGCTGCAGGCATCCACCTTCAACCAACATCCACCTTCAACCGATGCCTGTGGTGGCTAATGTGCCCTTGCGCAAGGAGGTCTTGTACAGTGGGCAAGTATACCTCACGGCCGCACGAGCAGACCGAACCTCTGTGTGCGGCGTGCGGGGCGAAGGCGGATGGACGAGTGGACCCCGGGGCGAAGGACCACCGGATGAAGCCGTTCTACAAAGAGGCCGACCCGATGGTCGACCCTTGAGACCTTGGACTTCCTGCATCCTATGATCAGATGATTCCACTGGATGATGCCTGAAACCACTGCTGACTTGCACTCACTGGAGGATATCAAATATTGATATATACACATATATATATATAGTGTTCTGATGTAGGGATTGGAGTGATGATGTGACCAACAGATGAGAGATGATGAGAGTAATAATATAGAGTAATGAGTAAAGCAAGCCCTTGATTATCAAAAAGTAAGTCAAACTTTGAATGGACTGGAGACCATGTCTTTCCTGCAATTTTGTCCTTGACCTTGACACCTCCTCCTTGGCTGCAGTGGTTGGCCGATTTGTTGACCCCACCGTCGTGGTTACCGTATGATACCGGTCGTCCGATGCGTGAAAAACACCTCCTTGCCACCATGGGGCAACCATGCGAAGCTCATAAAAAGGCGAATGTAGGCTCTTGATCAATAACTCGCACCATTTCAATTAAAAAGCCCTTCATATGGGGGGGTATCAATCAAGAGTCTACATGATGGAAACACCGGCCCATCGTCCTCAGCCCATCGTCCCCGTTCCTACCAGTGCTGTCTACTCGTCTCTTTTTGGGAGACTTCTTCCAGGGATGGTGTTCGTTTCGTCTCACATCGGGACGGGACGGGAAGGGTTGTTTCTGGTGGTCACTGCTTCTCTAAGACAGAAACAAGTGCAGTGATCCCACAGCTGGAGGGGGTCCCACAGCTGGAGGCAGATGGGACATCTTTTTCCCCAAATCACGGAGGCCACCGCGAACTCGAGATAAATGCAAACGTATCCTGGAACCCAGTTGACCCTACCAATTTGCCTAGCTTTTGTGCAATTGTAACGTGCAATGTTTTGTGGAGAGAACAACACTGCTCCTAGAGCTTCCACCAAACACTTCCACACGGTTCCGTGCCGGAAGTGGACTGATCTGGGTCCGATGGCCTTCCCGGTTCTTTGGAGACTTTCTGATGGACTTCCTGGCCACGCGGCATCGCGCGGCATCCAGTTTCAGTCGCGCCCCGCCGCTTCGGTCGACGGTCCAGTGGACGGTCCGTTTGTGGATGGAACGGTCCAGTGGACGGTCCGGCTTTACGATTGATCCAAGGCAAAATGAGAAACAATTCAGTCACTGATTCACTGGTCTTCCAAAATGCATGTTTCGAAGTGTTGATGTTTTTGTAGATGTTCTTAGGACACTTGAACCTCTTAGAAGAAAATCTGCCAGCGACTCCAACGGAATCCCATATACCAGGGTTTCAGAATGTTAAACTAACTAGGTGGTTGAAGAACTGCAGTGCTTCCAAAGACATACAGACCTAGAAACCTTAGGTTCTTGTATAGGATATATATATATATATGTATAGACTAGGAAAATACAAAACTAATTCCACCAATATGGTTGCAACGCCTTCCACGCAACGTATACTCTCTGCCCCTTCTGCCAAACCAACTACTTACATATAACTCTTACCCCAAACATCCCCAAGACTCACTTTGCGGTTCATGCACCGAAGTCGTCGACAACAAGCGGGGCCAGTGAACAATAACCCCGCAGCCGTCACTGGGCTATTGGTCAAATTGGGGCACCTTGATTGCCACCGAACATGAACAGAAATACAGTAGATAGATATAGACTATACTCATGAGCTCTACATGGTCAACCTACCAGGGTGGTCAACCGGGCAACCAGGGTGCAACCAAGCATGCCGGGTGCCATGACCCAGCATCCCACAGCGTAGCCACGCCATGACCGCCTCTTCCACCACTTGGATCCAGGTCACTGGAAGCTCTTTGAAGAGCACAGCCTCGCCACGTTGGCCCGGGCAAGAAGGCCGGCTTCCGCAGCCGCATCCGCGGTTGACCAAGAAGTAAAACAAGGTATTGGGTACCAGCACCCGGGGAACATAGGTCTCCTGTGGATGGTTAGGCCCTGTTGGTGACCTGTTGGCAGTGCTACAGGTGTGTTTCAAGGGTTTGGGGTTCTAATTATATAAGTACGCGCCCTCCAATGATGGAAGTGGAACCTGAGCAGGAGTCGACCCAGTTTTGTCTTCAAAGTGGGTCTGCTGGTATATATGTATGAAGGGTATGAAAATGAAAATAAAAAATCCTCAAAACCTCTGTGGCAAATGCAAGCTCTTCCATGAAAACAAACTGTTTGCGGGCTTGGAAGTCCCACTTCTGAGACACTTTCGGGGTTCTCGTGGATTTGTGGGTTTTGGGAACCAGCTAAGTTTATATTGACCAACCATACAGGTCTTGACAGTCCAACCTCTGGGGCTTTGACAGTCTTCGACCCTGCCGCAGGGGAAGGAAAGCTAGGTCGAGGAATCCCCTCCTGCCCGAGACACCCTCTAACCCAAACAAAAGAAAGTTGTCTCCAACGTCTCCACCTGCTCCCTTCTCAAACATTTGTACAAGTACCTGACTGTTAAGTTCAAACCGATCCCAAGGTCTGTCAACTTCACTCGTTCCGCAGCAGCGAAGCAAAACACTGCAGTGTGTCTCCGCGCTAGCGAGACGTGGGGAGATCCACCCTGAACGATCACCATACGCCCACCACGCGGCAGCGGAGGCTCACGGGTCCAGCGATTGGGGAGAGTAAGCGCAAAGGGTGGGGAGACCAATCAGCGAAAACCAAGCGCAGCATCTGGCTCGGACCGTTTTTCGTTCGACCTGAATGGCCTGGCTTCTCGGTTCCATAGAAGCGCCCAAAGGTTCTTGGGCCTTACTCGGTTTGGGCAACCCAAGTAGCCATGCTTCCTTCCAAGAGCGGCAATGAAGAGGACCACCAAGCTAAAGGCACCTTCTCTCACCTAGGTGCATAGCCCATGAAGGTACAATCCTTCTTCGTGATTTGGCGCAAATTGCGGACCAACTCAAGGCAAGGTTATGGCAATTATGTGGAACGCTTTGGGCCCGCTCAAAGCTCGTTATGCAATAAGCCTGAACTAAATCTTACGGAGGCGTCCTTTAATATTTCTGCTGCAGATCAGCTCCTCAGAAAGACATGTTGGCAAAGCCAAGACAGAGATTCTAACCAAAACGCAGCTCTGACCGACTGCATCACCTAAAGCCGACCAGATCTGAACCTCTTCAGCGACCGGCCGACCCACTGAGGCTGTTCTGAGGCAGAAAGCCTCAGCCTCAGCTCCTCCAGCTGAGTAGGATCGATCCCAATGGATCGAGTCCAACACGAACCGTCTTTTGAGACGGCCAATCGAGGCAGCTGGAGGCAGCTGGGGGCTGGGTGGGGGCCAACAGTCTCAACTACGTGTCCCAGTTATCAGTTTCTCTTTTTCAACGCGCGTTGACGACACGCTGATCGCTGACGACTGGACCGACGCGGACCGCACATGGATTGTCGATGGCCCGTTGAACAATGAGAGTGACCTGTCGAGCAAGGAGCGCTTTCGGGTTCCCAGCTATGAGTAGCATATATAGTACCGACATACTCCAAAGTTCTGACAAACCACATTCCACAGCGGGCTGCCTCTTTCCAGACTTGCTGAAGTGCTGACCATTGCTTCTCTGGAAATGGATCTTCCTAGAGGACGAAACGTAGGGTCGAACGGTCCCAGAAGGGACTTTGACCAACCTGCTGTTGGCTGCTGAGACAGTTGGTCTATGTATGGCCAGCCAGCCAGCCAAGCTATTGGCTACCCACGCAGGGGGTTCCCAGCAAAGCGATGCAAACTGAACATCCTACCAAAGAATGGGAGTCCTTCATGAAGATGCATTCAGGCTCCGTGGCACTTGATCCAAACATCGCCCCACGCGGGTTGGCCCAGCGACCCGCGGCCTTTTCGGACTCGACCATCTTCACTTTCTTCACATCCCATCCAGCGCCCTGCAGGGTGGGGAAGATGCCAAGGAAAACAGAAAAAAGTGGCTTGGTTTGGACTGTTCTTGGAGTTTCCAAAGGTCCCAAGAGGGTGGGGGTGTTGGAGGGTCAGGGCGTCCTTGATCCACTGACCGTCGGGGCCAGTGATGTTGCGACCGAAGGAGATCTTCACAGGGTTGGGACAATGAAAGTACTGGCACCTCCCATACGTTCCAGCTGATAAACATATACAACCATCCTGGAGTAGATAGAATATGAACCAATCCAGAAACATGACCCTTTTCCTGTTTGATTTCCCCATATTCTATCTACTCCACATTCCTCCCACACTTTTCTGACAGGCAGAAGCAACCCGATGATTGATGACCATATAACAACATGAATGAATGTGAGTATCCAGGATCCAGCTTGCTTGTATTGGTGCTGATTGGTACATTCCTGCTAAGAACACATGCTTCAGACCGGGAAAGAACCCGCGGGAAGCTGCGGGAACCCATGAACAAACCAGCCGTCATGTTCCACAAGTCCGCACCCGGAGGAAGGTGGTCCACAAAATCGATGTGGAGGGAGGGATATCTACCAAGAGCACCGACTGTTGGTCTTGTAAATTAAAATCCATAATATATTGATTATAATACAATATAGTTATATATATTAATGGTACCCGGTTATTTTGAATTAAGCTGTGGCTTGGATGCAAGTCGTCCCAACATGTGTCTGATATATATAGTCTTTTTAGACTGACCACACCCTTTGACCAGCTGCAGTTGGTCTCATGTTAAAACTACGGAATGGGACTAGATCAAAGCAATTTCACGCCTCTACCGAGAGAAACCCTGCCTGGAGGAAGAAACCGTGAACGTTCACTCCATCTTCCTCAGAAACGTTGAGAGCTGCTAAGGGTTTGGGGACTAGCAACATGTCGACCACAGCATGGCTGGGATTGAGACACTGCGGCAGGGATGAGATGCAGGATGTGAGTGTCGGTCAACTATACTATGGAAGTGCATGTGACTTGTGATATATACTTGTGACTATTGGTGGATCTACACAAAGCAGCTGCACCTTGCAGCCACTCTAGTCGCCTAGTAATCCGTGTATCAGCCCACGGTTGGGGCGAGACTTTGGATCTATTCCGGATCATTCCGGCGGAGGCGCACCCTCATCCTCGAGATGAGGACCCCCAACAAGGGTGATTTCATGGCTGGGTTTTCCAACACCCTTTCGTTGCTTTCGGCCAGTTTCCCGTAGGTGACGATTCCTGATCCTGCGGACAGGAAAAGAGTGTGGAAAAGAGTCTGTATCTTTACAGGGCCATCATCATGCTGGTCCAGACTTTATCTTGACCTGAAGATTGACACCAAGATCCCTATTCAATGAACTTTTCCATCTAGAGCAAACAACATGGATACGATTGTATACGTAATGCATGTGACATGAACGGATGAAAGTATACAATGTACAAGCGAGGATGATGGTGGCTGAAGAGCCAGACCTTCGTTTCTTTTTGACGGCAAGTTCTTGAAACATCTTCATGGCATCTATGGCTCTTCCACTACATCTGGCTTGTAAGCACACAGACAAGTCACCCTTAAAACCCCAAACACGCTGTCTTGTAAAGAAACGTCGAATCTTCTTCACAGTTCAGCACTCCGCACACATGGGCTTCCATGAATTCAAGGCCCTTCCAGTGGTTCAGCTTCCCGTTCTTCACCCTCACAGATGCCGCTTGTTCAGCGACTTTTTCGCCCCCCTCTCGGCGCCCTGACCGGTGCTTTGGCGCTGGAAGGGTCGGTGCCAGTGGTGGGCTCTTGCCAAAAGACCAGATCCTCGGCGGCCACGGGCGTGTGGCCGGCCACGGCCTACGGAGGTGGTTGGTTCGTTTCATCTTGGGGGGTGCCGTTGTTGTGGCGAGATGGTTGGAGAATGGAGATGGTTGGATGCATAGGGTTCGATCGGGAGATAAGAAAACAGGTTTTGGCTTTGCAACATGCTTTCAGTGGCAGAGACCAAGCGGTACCCAAGTGTTGGCAAAGGGTGCACACCGTCAACGCCACTGATTCATGTGGGCATGTGAAGTTGAGGTTGATGTGGCGCAAGCATGGTGGGATTCTTGCTGGGGTTGAAGGAGCCTGTTCACCATTCTGCTGGTGGTTCTCTCTTGCACCAGGACCCAGACTCTTTTCGTCGGGCTTGTAAGAATATACCACCCAACCCGTTGCCTCTGCAATCATCAAGGGGAGAGCGACTGCACACCAAGAATAGCTTCCCTCCATCATGCTTCGCACATGGCTTGTTGGGGTCAATCAACATAACATCCGAACGGTAAGGTGCTGGGGAGGTAGAAAGGCATCACCAAAGAAGGATTGGACAATTAAGTTGTCGAGTAATCCTTTCAAGCACAACTTGAGATGATTTGAGATGTTCAATGACTCCAATAACAGGAATCTGATGGAATCTGGGCCTCCTTCGCACTGATGGAAAACTACTTGCCAAACAAAAGAACATGGAGACTCCCATGTCGCGTGACGCCGCAAGCGCGGCAGACGGTGCTGCGTCGGCAGACGGTGATGCATCGGAGAATGTGGCAGGACACATGGTTGTTGCACTCTGCCAACACACAACTGGGACAACTGGGGTTCAGGAACATGCTACACCCCGCCCCCCCCAAAAAAAAGAGATTGAACAACATGAGTCGGTAGGCGATTCAGTACGTATCGATCGATTTTTACCAGTAGGTGAGAGGAGAGGCACATCGTTTTCAGACTCCCACGCATGGCCAAGTTACATCGATGGGGATTTTTGTCTTCCTCGCATGCACCTGCCATGCAATTGTCACAGTTGGGGCAATCCAGAATCCAGGAAAATAAAGCAAGATGTGTGCCTTTAGTATGTTGGTGTACCTTTGTTTGAGTTCCGAGCCTTCCCCACACTTGCTAGAAGAAGATCCACAAGAAAATTACATCAAATCATCACGTTCACGGCTCAAAGGTCTGCGACAAATACCAACGGTGGAAAGGAAAGTAAATGGTCTCAGCACATACCCTGCTGTCTTTTGTTGATGCTTCTCGGACAAATAAAAAACCTTTGCAGCAACACATGGAGAGAACTTAACCCAGAAAGCTTGCCCGCAAATCCGATAGCGTGATACTCACTATGGGGCCATGCCACATTGCACTTCACTGGAAATGACCACGCTTCACTCCCCGTCGTGTTGTGAAAAAAACAAGTCCATCATAAATCCTGGCTTCCAATGCAACATAATCTTATACAGTAAGAAAGTTCTGGAGAGAACCGCCAAGAAATGGAGTGTCTTCACCAAAAGCTACTCCTTATCCTCTGCTTCTTCCAACTTTCTTGCCCAAATTCCCACATGGATGTTCTTTGCTAGCCCAGGTTCCCAACACTCAGCATCAAAGCCTCCCATCGGAACATCTAGGAATTTCCAGGAATGATGGCGTTCCTTCGTTATATATCACTGTCATGGACGACGAATCCCAAAAACCCGGAGTCCAAGGGTCCGGCCCCGCTTCTTCCAGAAGCCCTCGCCCTCATCCCTCCGGCATCACACCTGCTTGGCACAGGTCATGAAGCCTTGTGGGAAGTAGAAACATGGCACCTGAGAGCTGGCATCAAGCATTCAAAAGACATTCTGGTCTCGCTTGCACCAGCCCCACCCATTCCTGGTTGCCTGGTTGATGACACTTGCTTACTGAGGGTGTATTCTTGCTCCCTGGCTGGAATCTTCAGCTGCAGGGTGCTTTGGAACGTCCAAGGACGAAATGACGACCAATGGCAGTAAAGGTTGAAGTATTCCTTTTGAACCGATTGTTTCACCCCGTCAAACAAGGTTTGTTTGCTTGCTTTTTTGGTTATATATCCGCTTCCCCGTTGAACAAAACCGAATTCGCCTGCTCGATTTTTGGGCCAAGATGCCCAGAAGCTTGCCGGTGGCCCCATCTGCAGCCAGCGGGTCATGAACGCGATGCGCTCCTGACGCAATGAACGCAGCCAGCGGGTCGTGCTGACATCGCAATTGCCGTTCCACAGAGTCTGATCAGTTCCACCAGACCAGTTCTAAGTTCACAGGATCAGCTCCATCTGACGATTCAGTTCCTTTTTTTGGGGTTGAAGTGGTTAGCAATCAGCCAGTCGTCGCTTCACGGTCCGACGCTTCGTGCCATGGCGTCCCATGGGGCGTTTTCAGTCTCGGCGCGTGAACCCTCCGCACATCCTAAGATGGATCCCTCCTGAGGTCCTCGGACCAAACATTTCCAAACACTGACTTGAAAGAAAAAGACATCACATGAAACAAACAACCACAGCAAACCCCTACATATCCCTATATATTTCTCAAACATGAACTAAACCTCTGCATCTCCCAGCTGCCCGACCTCAAAAAGGGCACACCAAAAAACATCCGCACGTCACACCCCCCAAAAAACCGTCGATTTGGAGTCCTCGAAGTCGGTGTACCAGGAGTTCAAGGGCTTCAAACAGGGGTAAGCCACCTGCGAGGCTCCGTGCTGAGCAGGAGACCGCAAACAGCACGCTGTCTGCGGAAACGTTCAAACGTTCACACGATTTCATTTAGATGGATCTTTTGAGGGATTTCTAGGGATCCTCCTCCTTAGAAGGTGTTTGGACCCTCTAAACCTACACAAAAGTGAATCCAATCAAAGGGATCCATATGGAATGCTAGAATTTTATATATTCACTTGCTTATATGTATTTGACATGGGCCACAAGCTCCGCACCATCAAGTTAGCCCCGAAGCCACTGTAAGTAGAGTAGTTTTCCCAACGTCTCAAAGGATCTCAAAGGTGCCAGTATCTTTCTTCCTACAACGTAATTAGACCAGTGGTTGGCTTGCAAGCATTTGAAAGCCATGCATAACAACAGCAGGTGGACTAAAAATGGCCTGAATCTCTTATGTTCTCTAGATTTTCTAGGAATCGACCCAGCAATTATGCCCAGTACAGTGCCCCGACGGTATAAACATCAGGAAGAAAACCAGGGCAACTACAGTACCTCAATTTGTCAAGTTGTGTCTAGAAATCTGTATATCGACATAATTGAAATCCAGTCAGAAAGCCAAAGAGACCCTGGGCGCTATGCGCAAAGCATCATGGTCATTCTATGTCATGTCATTGTGTGTTTGTTTGAAACTAGGTACATGATGGTGCATGCACCTGGAACCACTGATAAACACCCCACTGAATCGTGACCTGTAGCATCTCGAACACCCCAGCATCACACGACTGGTGGGACCAGCCTCGCCCCAGTTCGGTGGGAGTTTCTGCAACAGGAAGGCATTGTACATGTCCTGCTCGAAAGTTGCATGTTGCCATGTGGCATTGATATGGCTGGCACGGGTTTGTGTAAAGCACCGGTCTTGTGTGCCCTTCCAGACTATAAACATGATGCGCCGCAAGCACAACAACATGAACATGTAATGTCATTAAACGCAAGACAAGACATGATGTACTAACAAGAAAAAACAACACACCTTTTCCTTGTTCTTTGGCATTGTCTTTGGGAATAAGTGCACAATAATTCGACGGAACTGGCTAGGCTAGCGGCTAGCTCTATACCTGGTTGAGAACAAAGAGTACCGTAGGAGTACGGTACCCCAAAGGAACCGTGCACGAACCAACCACCAGGTCACCAAAACCAGTATTTACCCTATAATTACATTGACCCCAGAAACCAAAAAGAAAAAACACACACACAAAACACCTCATGAGCGTTGGTGAATTTAATGGTGGTTATGCCCTTCATGGAGTGTCTGGGTACCTTCGATCTCTGCCTTTCGCTAGTCCTGCAGCTCGTTGTCAAAGTCAGTTTCTCCGGCAAACCGCCTTGCCATCACCACGCGCAGCTCCTCCAGTTGCGCTGACATCACCACAAAGCCCTTGATGGCTTTGCCCAAGGTCATGAGCGTCGACTGGACCTGAGCAAGGGAATTGGCTGGAGGATTGGAGAGGAACACCCATCATGCTTGCACTGCTGATTAACATGGAAGTGGACATGGTCCCGAACGCAAGGCACCTTTCCTTTACAACCCGGTGCTTTTCCACTTCTATGTTAGTGAGTCAGAGATGGCAAGGGACTCATTTGCGACACCACCACCCCCCTGTATTCCTCTCATGTACGACACCAAATCTCTCTCATTCGCGACACAGACACATACACACATATGATTGCAAGCATTAGGTTGGGTGGGACATTAGGTTGGGGCGGGGTGGGGTGGGGCATTAGGTTGGTGGGGTGGGGCGGTTGGGTGGGGGGTGGGGGGGGGTGGGGCATTAGGTTGGGGGGGGGGGGTGGGGGGGGTTTAGGGGTGGGGTGGGACATTAGGTTGTTGGGCTTCAGAGTTTAGAGTGGCATTTGGTGGAATTGGTGTGGAGCTGGATTGGAGCTTTATGACTTTATGAGAACCAAGCAAGGGCCCAGAAGCACACAGATTCTCTAAAAGAAAAGCTCTCCGCGTCACAACTGAGAAAAGCTCTCCGCGTCACATTCGAGACAAAAAGACGCGTCACAACCGAGACCCTTTCCGTCAGAGATAGTCAGACTAAGCTGCACTTATCAGTGCTTAAACGAGAGGACCTCCCTAGTCAGCCTCGTGGAAGAAGAAACAACAAATATATATGAATAACAAAAATAAGAAGAATAAGGAGAACATACATTTGAAACAGAATAATAACCAAAAACAAAAGACATAATAAAAACAAGAATAGACCCGTCTACAAAGAAGGTGTGTATAATTGTGTACATGTGTGTATAGTGGGGCCCAGCTTTACTATCCTGTCATTACCACCTTCTCAGGAGTCGGTGCCTAAGGGACAGTCATCTCCTGAATCGTGCTGGAAGTTCGCGCACGTTGGCGCAAGTTACTAGTAGTGCTCTGACACCTCGTCAAGCACTGGTAGTATTAGTGCTATCACATCATTTGATATACTGTGATGCTTTGTTCATCTGTTTGCTTTTTCTTCTGTTTCAAGTCGCCTGGCACCTGTGCACCTGTGCACTGCAGTGACGCGCCGGGAATCTCTAGATTTAGTGGAGTTCGAACGTCGAGCAAGATCAGTTTCAACCTAAGAAAGAATGGCCCAGCTCTTTCTCTCTCTCTCTCTCTTTCTGTTGGAGTGAAATTACCGTGTCATCCCTCTTTGGGCTGAACACACCGTGGCTGTACCACCAAGCTCGCAGGTGGATTCACAGGTCGGTTCGGGTGTCTGAACTCGTAAGATCGCGCTCGACCAGCGCATCGGTTCTCTGAGATGGTTCGGGTCTCTGAGATGATGTGTCCCCAATAGCGATAGCTTGGGGTTGTACATTCTTTAGGCGAAAAAACATTCGCCAGATCTTGGTGGATGCTTTGCTATTGGGCTTGTCAGCTGGGTTAGTTTCAAATCGATCCACAAAATAGCTACCAGGAGTTCCATGTCAGGGTGGCTTGGTTCAAACATATGCTCAACCCAGTGAGTGGATCATGGGCACCTGTTTTGTTTATAATATAGTATCATATAGTGCTTTGATGTGCTTTGAAGATCTTTGAACAATCAGGATGCAGAGTTTCCGGACGCATTGGATCAGCACATTGAAGCGATCCATTTCCTGTCACGTGACAAAAAGCATGGCGAAGCCACGCACATTCTGATTCAACTACTCTCCCAACCTCTTCCGGAAGAATACCACGGTACTTCGCGGTTTTCAGCTCGAGATACGACATCGCGAGTCCGAATCGCCGCTCGCGATACGACTCGGCGGTCCCTTCGGTTGGGAGACCTGACCGGGAGACCGGACCGGGAGATAAACCGCCAAACGTTCCAGTCTGAAGCTGTGAAAAAAGAAACGGCTGTGGATCTTAACAAACGGACCATGCGAGAGACCACTGATGAACAGAATAGACTACACTGGTTGGTCAACCTACGAGGGTGTGGTTCCAGTTCTTGACTCACAGCCACATGGTCCTTCAGTTCCTTTGAACAAACAGGTCTGAAGAATCTCAAGGGCCAAATGGGCCAACGGGCCGCTGAGGGTAACCAATTGCAGAATGCATCCAAGCGCTTGGAGAACTCAGGTAGCGCTTCAGCATGCTGAAGCTTGCTGGCTTGCTACCTTTGGTGAAATGATAACAGTGGAAGTTTGACATGCAGATCTTTTCTGAAAAAAAATCTGCCAAACTTTTGGCAAGCTGGCGGTCGAAGCTAAAAAATGAACTTGAATCACCTGGTATTTTATCCGCGAAGATGGTCACCGATTTGATGTCCGGTTCCATCAGACCAGGATCAGACCTGCAGTTCGATCTTGTGGATTCCTTTCCAACCTCAAGACGGACAGTCCAGTATGGAGGTGACCATCCAGTATGACTCACCGGGCCGGCGGTGAAGACATGAATACGTGTGGCATGAACCATTCGACCATGGAAAGGCCACACATGGCCACCATCAAACACATAACACAAAAAGCAAAACCACCCAGACACTCCATGAATGCCATATATATATTCCGATCAGTTGGGGTGGTTTTGGGGGTCAATTGATCAGCCATATATGGCAGTCCCAGACAGGTCGTGTTTGGGCAGTCCACACATGATTGAAGGACACGGATCCATCTTGCCCCCCCCGAAAACCGCTCCCCCTCACCTCGCCTGCCCATGGAAAACGCCCAGCGAGACGATTCCACCCTCCGGTGTCTTCTTGTACCTCGTCGTGGCGAGCATCGTGGAGGTGTTCTAGCTTGGACAAAAGACAGCCCTCGAGACCATTTGGTCGTTCGTGTCAGGTGGGTTAAGAGTCAATATCTTCGCAATACACCCAGCCAAAAGAAATACAAATGGTCAAGAGTCAGCACTTTTAACAAGAAATACATCCAGCCACAAGCAACAAGAGTCAACATCTTTGCATTGTCCAATGACCGGAGTCCGGAAAAATGTTTGTGGTTCCAATCGACGAACTGTGCTCATACGAAGTAAGGGTCCCCAAGTGTGGGGAAAATAGGTCTTGTCAAACCACTTACTGAACCCTTTTGGAACCTCAAACTGATATAACAACTCATAAATTATCATAAATTCATTGAAACAGGACACCATCATTCTCATGTTTAAACTTAAACAAACAAACACTATTAAATATAAACAAGAACACGCAAGGTTTTGCTTATGCTGTGCAGCATTGCGTGTGCCAGTGCCTTCCGTGTGTAAAAGCACCGCCAATAAATTCAAGACCATGACACACTATAGAAATATCAAGTGAGGAGTGGCTCGGAACAAATCGACCAGCTCCTGCCACTCGGCCTCCCCACACTGAACCAATGAACCGACGTATTGAAGGAAACTCTTCCACCCAAAGAAGCCGGGCCCTTTCACCAATGAAAAGGGTTCCGGACCCACAGATTCTTCGGTGGAGGTACCGGTGCACAGATTCTTCGGGCAACCGACACTGGAACATGCTGCTCGTCCTGTCCCCCAAACTCACTACCGGCCCGGCGCACGTCTCGGGGTTGGCCTCTTTTCGGTTCATGACTTTGGGCACACGCCCCAAGAAGCCCTGCCATGGTCACCGAGGCCGCATTGGAGTATTTCTTGGGGCACCAAATGGCACCAAGCAAAAGTGACGCATGTCTCATTGTGGTGGTGTGTTGGGTCTTGTTAGAAAGTACCAAACAACGCCACAATTCAGGGGTCGGATGTCCGTTTCATCATGGAAAGAGTGGTGTTGTGCCATGGGCTTGGCGGGTTAGGGCAAGTGCAAGCAAAAACACATCTCGCTCTACGTCGCTGCGCTCTGGGAGGACCAGTCCAACTTGGCCATATAATGATATATATATATATATGTATATATATGAACCACTGCAAGTGCAGGGTGTTGCTCCAGCATGTCAGTTGACTGTACCTTGCCAGCATCATTATGCTTGCCGAGGCGTCTAAAGCCTCCCAACATCTCCCAACCCTCCACCCACCTGAAAACCGCCTCAACGCCGGTCACCCTCGCCCAAACACGTCGAGAACGCTGCTCTTCGCCTCGGCGATCTGCGCCACGAGGTCTTCCGGCTTCATCCCACCACCGCTGGCGATGCGCGGCTGGACGGAGAGGATGATGCCCAAGAACTGTTTCGCTGCCTGTGGACGGACGGATGGGGTGGATGGGATCCAACGAAGCAGGAACAAACGGAGGAGGACGGACCCATAGGCTTCGTGTACTGCTTATATGGCTACCGTACCCGTGGCCGGGTTGAAACATGTTGAACAAGGGGGTGGATGATGGTCAATGCAGGTAAATAATCCATTCATGGATGGTCTGGGGGGTAGGATGGATGGGATGTGTCTGCAGTCTCTGTTGGGATGGGGTTCAGCTTGAGTATTATATAAGTGGCAGCCGAGTGGAAGGCTGTTGGCACACGCCTATCAACAGAGTCTTCCCATCCAAAGCTATGAAAAGGGATGATTCCCAACTGCTTAGGGATGCGACACTACAAATAATCTCAATCATGTGTATATCACTAAAACAACAAACTTTTTCCCAACCTGCCAGGACCTTCAAAGTGACCTCTTTGGAGTGACCTCATCCTGGGATATCAAAGGGTCAGGTACTGAAGGTCCTGGTGAGTACTATACTATTGCGATCGAAACACCATGTGATCCAGCAACCATCCTAATCAAACCTTCTTCACTCCGAAACCCACGGCATGACACGACCCTCCAACACCCTCCTGACCTCGGTCTGTGCGGTGATCTGTGCGTTGGGATGTAGGCCAAAGACCTGGCGCCGTATCGTGGGCGCCGCGACAGCCATCCAAAGGACGAGGCGACGATCCGGCGTTCTTTCTTTTGGTCTTGGAGAATCCTTTGAAGGTCAATGCTGTCTCAAGGTTCACCATGCATCAAACCGGCATATGTTCCACAAAGGTAGGCCTCTTGCAGCCCAGCGAACCGGCGAACTGGACAGGACCGAGATTGCAAAGGCTAACGCGTTTGCATGCTGACTTTGGGAGGGTCATTGAGGCTGCTCAAGGAGCCTGACCAATTGCAGCCGAAGCTTGGAGTCATTTCACCCTGGATCCTTCTCTGAAAGAATCATCGCACTCAAAGGTGTCTAAACAGTTCTGCTGTTCCACTTACTCTTCGACTTTTGAGCAGCTCAAAAGCTTGGCTTGAAACCCATCAACCTAATTGAACTATCCCCAACATTGGTCTCACAACAGGGCCGCAACAGGGCTGGTTCCCCAGATTTGCAAGCAACATGCTGGATGTATGCTGATGTACAAACTTGTACCCCTGCGGCCTCTCAATTAGTGATTTGTTTTCACTTCTCCACATTTCTTCTTAAGCCTCCAGTCCGATCTCCGTCTCCCCGGCGGATCCGGAGGCAGCCGACGCGAAGTCCGCGAAGTCGCCTGAGGATCTTCGTCCATGGGCAACTTCCGCACGTGCTCTCGAACCTGGAAGTCCGGCGCTTACGTAAATGATGCCAGGAATGCCATTCTGGTGCCGCTCGCTTGCTTGCGTAACTATAATAGTCCTGTGGGGCGTCTAGAAGCTATGGCTCAAGAATAAGGTGCCCATCATCCCCCAGGGATGATGGAAACTATCACTAAAATCGGAAACCTGCATGTCCCAGGTCTTATTTGTTGAGCCACATCCCTGCAGTACGTACAAGCTGGTCGGTATCACTTATCACTTATATATACATATAATATGTCGATTATCTTGCACAATGGGTCTCATTTGTGACAACAAACAAATTAAAGAGTCGAGACAGTGCCCTCAAACGATCTCAAAACAGGAGTGCTCTCCAATTGGTATGATTTTTTTGACCTACCCAGTGAAGATGGGCTGGGGAACTCCTATCCTCTGGAAGATATCATTTCCCACCACCTAACATCCCACTTTTGCTTTGCCAAAGCCAACCATCCGACCGGAGACCAGGCCTCTTCCAGGGAGCCTTCATCGGGACAGGTGTAGGCATCCAAGGGGCTGAGCTTGTAGCCGTCTTCCAGGACCTCGGCTGCGTCGAGACGCAGCATGTAACAGGGAGACCTTCAACCATTCATGGATTTTGGTCTACCAGGGCCCCCCGGTTGACCGGGCGTCTAACAATCGCTCCGAAAATAATCACCCAACTCCCGTGGGCCCCCGGTAACCTTGCTTTTTCCAGGGGGTCGTTGCCTGGGAGATCTCGGAGGTCTCCCTATTCTAATACGCCCCCACAGACGACCCCATTGACCCTGGGAATTCACGCGTGGTGTTCGAGCATTTTCCTCTACAGCCCAGTGGTTTTTCGCTACACCCCCATGTCTTGGGCATGTCTCACTTTTCCTGTCAACATTGGATCTCTCCAAAAGCGGCTTCCGGCCGAGGGGTGTTCCAGGAGTCCACGGACCAAGCTGGTTGAGATCGGATGGGTTCGGGATCGGGCCAAGAACTCGATGAGATGGGATCTGTTTGGATAATACTGGAGCAGCATGAAGTATTACAGTAACCCAAATGATCTATATAAGGTCGCCCACTATATCCCGAAGGTGATGCTCATAAGGTCAATCTCTGATTGCGACCCAAACAGCTTGCTCGGTGTTTCCACCGAACACCAGACAGACGAGTCGACGTCGACTCGAGGCATGTCCGGTCCAGACTCCGCAAGTTGGGCTAGACTAGACGGTCTGACGGTGTGTTTTGTTTGGTGTACGTTACTACGGCAACTGATTCAGACAAAAATAAATAAAAGGGTTTACAAAGGTCCATCAGATTCCGGGGTTCTCCTCTCTGATGGTCCATCAAACAAGCTGTGCTCCCGAACACCCTCATTGAAGTATCGCTTCAAGAAGGCGCTAATCAGGCGAACATCCTGCATGAGAAAAAAGCAAATCAACTGCCGAAAGGAAGTGATGAGCGGTGTCCAAAACATCTCATTTTAGAGGATGAACCTGCCTGCAGGCAATTCCACCTGTGAAACAATTCTAGCTCTACTGGAAGGGAAAAAACACACAATATATTATATATGAATAATCATGTATAATCCTTTGATTGAATTCAGTACGTACGTTGTCTCACGTTCTTGTTTTCTTTGCTTTTTGGTTGCTTTAAAACACAGCGGCCCAAACGGGGCCCCGAATCCATCGTTGACCAGGTTATCGAAGAGCCAAATCGGTCAGCAAATCGCTTTTGAACACCGTGCGCAACCGGATGAACGTCGCCATAAAGGAATTGCCTTCAAGTGGGGCTAGTGCGATCAAACAACAATATAGGACATGACTCATGACATATATTTACAATTGATCAATCCCAGGGATGGATGCGAGTTCCACGTGGTTCTTTTAAACATGCCACATATGGCCAGCTCTCTCTCCGGGACCTCTCCTTGTCATCCGTGACGCGGCCGCCGTAGTTCACCTGGCGGCTGTAGGTTGCACCGGTGGTCGCTGCTACCAAACACCGTCCACCTACCAGGGTGAAATGGGCTGTTATCAGCTGGTTTAGTTTTCAACCTTTGACACAAACGGAGATGAAGTGGGGGATGCAGGTCTTCGGTTGCTTCAGGGAGTTGAGCCGAGTCTGTAAGTCTGAATCCAGCCGTGTGACGGATCCTTCTCCTTTCTCTTCACTCTTCACACTTCACCCGACTCATTACATCTGATGTACATCTTGAGACTTAACAACCCCATCTCCAACGACCCCAGTGGGCCCCAGACCCCAACGGTTTTTCCGCCAAATCTACCATACTCCTCCTCGCCGCAGGCCGGCGCTCTGAAAACTTCGTCTCTCAGTCGTCGCCGCGGAAGAGATAGCAGCCTGAGATGCGTCGGCAGGTTCCCCCCGGTTTACTGTTGGGGTTCGATCTGGGAAGAATGGCAAACACTGTCCACAGAGAATTGGCCGCGTCCCAACCCCAACAGTCCAGGTCTATGCTACAGAGCTCAGAGTTGACAGAGGATGATGGTCCATGATGGTCCCAGCATGTCCAAACACCTGGCTTGGCTGAAGCGGATTGGTCCTCCTTGTAAGTGCTCTTGAGCCTGAAATCTATGCTTTTGGTGTGCTTTGTGTGCTTGTCTTTTCCCCTCAAACAATGGTGGCACTATCCATGATTTCGGGGTGCAAAGACCTTGGAACTTACACCAGGAGCATGCCAGAAACAACTCTTGATCTTGAAAGCTATGATGGTATGACCCGGCCTGAGAGAGACCTTTGCTTCACTCTCACCTGGAATTCTGGATGTAGCATCCTCGACAACCCCATGTTGCTGGGGAAACCCCATATGAATCCCCCTCGTGCGCTGAACCCGCCGGGACCACAGGTCACCCCTGACCACATGTAGCCCCACACGTAGCCCCGGCTACGGTCCAGGTCAACTGTTTGGGACCCCTCCGAGAGAACGGTCCTCAGGTCTGGCCTAGGCCGATCGTCAGAGTGGTGGCCACGGTTCCGAGCACCTGGCGAGCTGGGGAGCGCTAGCTAGGGGTGAGAATCAGTTCCTGGGGTGTTCGGGTGCCGGGTGCCTAGGTGGTCGGTCTGTCTCAGGAAATTCATGATATAATCGTTAAGACTCTTGATTGAAAGACAAAAGAAACGACACAGTTTGGATTGCGACATTGATCTTCAATTGGGGAGGTTATACAAAACAAGATTATTCCACTGTGTGGAATTTGTGCCTACGGCGGCGATGGTTCCTACCAGCTGCCTCCGGTGTCGCGACAACTTACGCCACTGGAATCTAGGTCTCCAGACAGGAATATTATACGTATGGACCTAAACAACCATCGGACAGGCAAAAAATGTTGAATGAAATTCAAGGGTCTACTTTTACACCATTTTACACAATCTGCCATTCAGTTTTCGGGAATGACGGTACCAGCAAGCAGGTGATAGCAGCAAGATGAGCAAGCTACCTACTGAGTGATGTGTGTGTGTGATGTTGTATAACATGATTGTAAAGGAACCGACCCTCCAATCACATCCTGCTTTGGACAAGGAGCGGGGGGTACATCACCTATCCTGTGGGTTTGGAGGGTCCAGCTCCCCTCTCGCAAGGAATGATAAGGAATGTGGTTCATTGTAACTCCCCAGGGGTTGGGAACACATCCTTTACCAAGTGAAATGTCTACCATTCTTCGCTTGGTCTACTGTACGTATCTGCATAAGCTTAACTCGCCTGAAAACTACATGCTGTGTGCTGTCCACACCAAAGGGAGTCCCTCTGAAATCGCCAGCATTGAACCCCCCACACCATCCGTCTATCCCAGCGAAAAGCCCTCTGTGGTAGCGCACCGCTGTGGTGGCCAATGCTTGCCGCTGCTGAAGCCGCATCTGCTGCTCCTCACCAGTGTGCAAGGGAGGAAGCCCAATAGGCATCGCTACTAGGAGCAAGGCGCTACTAGGTATGAACCAATTCGATTTACAAAATACCCAAAACGCTCCATGCACGACATATCTAATCGACTTTGCAGGGGTGGTTTATAGTATGCTTATAGTATGTGTACTACCCTATAAGGTACTTTGCCTAAGGATCTGTTGAGAATGGTCTCTGGAAACCATTTACCTCAAATGCTCAAGTACCTTCGGCCTGGAAGACCCATATTGTTGTAAGGAAGAGTTCAATGCCAATCTCCATCCTTAGGATCAGGACTATATACATGCACGACAATACTTGGATAATCTGGGGGTATACAAGGAGCCAGGATCCTTCTATGTACTCGGGTCTTTAATTTACAGTCGAACAATGGCGACCTATACAAACGAGCAGTTGTGTTGATCCATTGGGTTTTCTGGCCATGGCTGATCCATTGGGCAGTGGTTTGCAGGAAGTCCAAACCACTGGGGGCTGATCATCATTTCGTTTTCAAGTGGATTGGAGTGGTGCTTCACCATGCCACATGGGGTTCGACTGGAACAAAAAGGATAAAAAGGAGACCTCCAGGCAAAGCCCCTGAGTAGGGACAACAAAAACCATTCCAAAAAGGCAAAACTCATTGGGCCAGGGGCCAGGGGTGTCTAGTTAAGATTGAGGAACTGCACCAACAGCGTTAGTAGGGCAAATCCGTCCAAAACAACCAAAGAATAGCCGCAGCCTTTCTGCAATTTTCAGCACAACCACCATGGATCTGTTGTTGCTACATGATGCTACATTCATGTTTCACATTAAAAAGAACAAAACACAACACAACGATTCTCCCACCCTTCAAGCCGCTGCCACGTGCTGCCACGTGCCCCCCCAATGGCTGCCACGTCCTCCCAGGCTTGCTTCTCCTGCGCTACCGAGTGGAGCCGGTCCGTGGTCGATCGGAAGTTCCGCCCTGCCGGTCGCTGCTGCTCGATCGCTAGGCACGGCCGGCAGCTGCTATCTACCCCCGTTGGTCCCGGATCATCCCTTTGAAAAGGGGGACGGAAAGTAGAAGTACTCCGGATGGGGAGATGCAAAGAACATTCTGAGTCTCCGTCTTTTGTTCTGATGGGTGTCCGGAAGAAGAAGCCTCACTGCTGAGTCCAGCAGAGGGGCCCTCGACCTCGCCAAACTTCTGCTGAGCCAACCACCTTCGTCCCTTAGCCATATTCAAAAACATGGCCGGGAAGTGCTTACACCTTAGAAAGCAAGCATCAACGAATCAAATCGGGATATTGCCACAGACCTTCTGGTGGAGTATCAAGTACCACAATGTACCACATACACCCAGAATATGGTGTATGTTGGAAGAGCTTTGGATGGTTTTGGTCCATTTCCTTTCTTCCTGGGTCGTTGCCTGGGTCGTTGCCTTGCTGCACACCCACATCTTCAGAGGGCGTTGCCTTCCCTGAATCCTCTCGGCTCCTGAGACACCAGCTGCGCTGTCCCGCAGAACTTCTGAAAGCAAATGTCCAAACAGCGCCTCGGCGCCGGACGCGGTTTGGACGCGGCAGACGCGGCGGACGCGGGGTTGGGTCAAGCGAAATGAACCAGCTGACCTGACCAGCCTGTCTCAGAGCAACTTAAACCGTTGTCACTAAACCCAACACCTGGACAACTGCTTGATGACTCGAAGTATACCTGCAGCGTCTGTTCATGGGCCCAAGTCGGTTGGTCGAAGCTTCAATGTGGTGTGAAGGCTGAGGTTCGGATGTGCTGGTGTGCTCTTAACTTCATGACCAGCAGGAGCTTTTCAAGCATGGCATGGAACAAATGTGCCACGCAAGGTAAGTGCATGGTCTTCATGTGGAAGGCGTCTCATTCAAGGACAACATAGTGATTGAGGACAAGCACTTGGAAAGTTTACAAGTTGCTTCAGACTCCAGTGGCGCGGAGTCACTCCGAGTTGACAGTGAGGCACACCGAGTCTACTGCGTACATCTTCCCAGCAACTGGGTCTTGGCTGCTTCCTATGATGCAGCCTCTGTACTTCATAGTGCATGTTTTGGGAAACCGGAACGAAACCACGCCGTCCAGAGATGTTGTTGGCGCTACGCTCGTCTGATTCGTCTACCGCAACTCTCGTTTTTTTGTTTCTCTCGAAAAATGGTCTGGTCCCAGGCCACAGCTGTGCCTTGATTTCTGGTGAAAACGGGGCACTCTAGGTGACCATGGGACCGGTGAAGGAAACGAGGGGGGCCGAGCCAAAAACGCTCGTATTATGCACCAACGTGACATACCCACATACAAGAGGGGGGAGGACCAATTCCCCACGAAGCATTACACAAAAAACTGATCACCAGTTAGCACTCTGTTTTCTCGCATAAAAAAGGTACAATGACAATAATAATTATCAATAAGGTACAGTATCTACTCAACTCAGCTACAGTATGGGGTCTCCTGGTATGGCTTTCATGAGATTGAGAAGCTGAACCAGCCCACACCGACACCTGAATGGCAAGTTCTTGCAAAAAAACATTCACCATCAAACTCTTCCCTTCACCAGTCTTCTCTTGGTCGTCAACGAGCAAGTTTTCCGCAGCTTCTTCTTGGAAGGAGCAGGAGTTGGTGAGTTTGCCAGTATGGCCAAACACGAGGTGAGCGGGCAAACTGGCCAAACTCAGCTTTAAAAGCCGAGGAAGAAAAAAAGAGAATCTTTCCTCCGACGCATGGACCAACGGGGAGGCTCTGAATCCCAACTGATAGGCTCCGCGGATCCTGAAGGAGGGCTCTCTCCATTCTTCGCCGTGTTTGGTAACTTATAGTGATTGGAGGGTCTCGCTATCCCACTTGCCAAGACACACCCACATACAAGATATCCTGAATACCCCTACCATGAAGATGCAGCTCCCTAGCACTCATAATTCACGCTCCAAACACGATTCGCAGTTAATCAGTCGTTCTGTGCCTCCCTTTCATTGTGAACAGTAGCTTCTGATTCTGCCTCTTCTGTGGAACCCACCGGACCTCGCTTGGACGTCTGAAACCTCCGTCCGTCTGAAACGGCACATCAGACCCGAGGCAACACCGGGAACCAGGCAGTGGGTTGCAGACCTTCTGCGATTCTGCGAAGCCATCAGGCGACTTTCATGCTCAGCGGTGTGTCAGCAATTCAGAAAATGATCGAAAGTGAAAGCACTGTGAGACTTAAGCTCTCTGGTCCCTAGTCCAAATTTTGCAAGTGGGTCCAGGGATGTCCAGGGGAAGAAAAATAACACCAATCATCCAAAATAAGGTGGCCTTGTCCATCGATGTTTTTCTATCACCTAAAGGTGTCAAGTATTGGGCTTTAGGAATACAACATGCACAATCATCACACACTTTTGCCTCAAGTCTCAACTCACCTCCAATGATGGGCCGTTCAAAGCCGTACGAGCCAAGAACATGAACCAAGATTTGGATCACCGTAAACTGTAAAACCTGACCTTGGCTGAACCATGGAGTGCCCTGCGCTTGCAAACCCGAGAACGGCCCGATTCCCCTGTGTTGCTTGGTCGCAGTTTATCGCCTGCGCCATCTTCACTTGCCCATGCTCTAGGGGCCCATGCAGCGGCGCCAGTGGCAATGCGAGCCAATCTGGTCAAAGCTGCTCCAACTTGAGGAATTGAGCAGTTACCAGTTTACCAAGTTTGGCATGCTTCATCATGCTTAATCAAAGCTGCTCAAAACAAGTCCAGTTCACAATCCAAGAATCTCCCACCGAATGAGGCTTAATCCTTCGAATGGAACTTGGAGGCCCGAGTGGGCATGCGCAGAATGTCCCGTGGGATTTTTAGTTGTCACATTCATTTGGACTCAAAGCTGCAAGCACTGCAAGCTGCAAGGGTAGAAAAAAATCTTGGTATCTGAACTTGTTTCCAAAACTGACCCCCCCTAGCCCCCTGAATCCATAGGACCAGTACTGTGAATCCACATACCTCACATAGGGCGGTGGTGCCGGTTGACCGGGTTCCCAGGCCGTCAAGTAGAGAAACCCCAAGGCCGTCGACTCGACAACGCCCAAGGTCCAAGAGGAGACGTCCAGTTTGTCCCAAGCTGTTGATTCGCCATCCGGAAGCCAAACAGGCCGTCCAAGCCAAACCAAAAACATCAGAATTAAATATGATATGATCCGGAAGGGGCCCTAACCGATAGGGATAACGTTAGAATAACTCTCTTACTAAACCTTTACATGGGAGTTTATGGCGCTGCTCATGTGTTGAAGCAATTAGCTTTTGCATCACCTCTCACTGCCACTGCTAGCCGCTAGTCGCGTCAGCGTCCCACCGGAAACCGGAGGAAGGCAACGCTAAAGTGATGAGCGTCTGAACAAAACTGTGTGGAAAAAGGTTGGATTGCCTCTGGTTGTGTCTATGGATGATGCATGCCGACATTCAACATCATCCGCCGACATATACCATTTGAATATATGATATTGGACAGGTAGAAGGAATGACAACCGCATGGGGGACTTCCATCTGGTCCATGAACCACATGAAATCGATCATCTTCTCAGACAAACAAACAAACTATAGACCATTAATTCCCATACACAATGCATGCCTAGCTCAGGAATAGGGTGTGATTGTGGGAACGTTCAATACATGACGTGAATCTTTAGAGTCTTTTTCACTGCATCTTTACAGCAAACTAGTCCAATGATGCACTGGCACAAACCATGAACTCGAAAAGTCTCTTTGTGACTGCCCAAACGCTCAGGCATAGAATCCTACGGAGCCAACGTCCTACGCAGCCCAACAAAAATCGCATCGCTGCCACCGCCACCAGTTTTACATGAACTGGCGGCCACGCTCGCCATGCGCAGCGTGAGACATGTTTTTTCTTCAGCGAAGCACCGGGGGGTAGCAGAATGAGGGCTTCCATTGTTCCGAAATGTTCTTGATGTTTCATGGGAAGCATGTTCTGCAAAATCACTGGAGCCACGGCTTGTGATATTTCTTAGTTTTGGGGGATCTGCTCCAAACATTTCGTCATCGACCGAATGGTTGAGTGCAGGCAAATTTTAATACATACAAGGTTGCTAACAAAGCTAGTCCTTTTTCTATATGATCAAAATCAAAGCTGATTGCTTACTTTCCTGCCAAATGTTTTTTGATGTGTTGTGAAGAACTCTCCATCGATGTCCCCAATCAAAAGGTCCACAAAAACCCAGCTGACCCAGTCTTATTAAGACACCAGCTGATCCTACTCAAAGAAGAAAAAAGACATGGTCAAACTCTCGAGTCCTGCAGCTCTGAAATGCTCGGCTTTACAAGCAACCAAAGGTGAGCATAGGTGCACCACCTGCTGAGAAACACAAGCCAAACGGTCTACGCCCTCGGAACTGCAAACCGTCTAACGGTGGGACAAACGGTGGGACTGGGGTACTTGAGCTTTGAGCTTTGAGGTATTATGGTATTGAATTCTGAGTCGTTTCAAATCCTTTCTTGACCTTTTCCATCCTCATGTCTCTCCATACCGGTGCACTTGCCTGCTCGTTTCCAGACCTCCCCCGGCACACGTCGGTCGACACACGCACACGTCGACGGCGGCGAAAGCACCGCCACCGTCTGTGGCGGCGAACTGCGCGTCTCGACCGATCTAGTTCGGCGGCTCATTCTGCAAGCTGCTCAAAGGCCGAGCGAACCTCGGATGGAAGACCAATGGAAACCATCGAAGACGGACCGTTGGGTCGTTCGACGCACGGTGTCAACGGTGCGGTCTAAGAAAGATAGTAAAAGAAAGGCAAAAACGTATCCGGCCGGGAAAACACACCAGCACCGAGCGACCTAGAACAAGTCTTCCTGGCAAGTCTTACGACAGGTCTTGAAACGTGTGAGTCTCCACATCTTCTAGCAGTCGATGTAGCAAGGTGATGCAAGTTGGATGTCATACCCGGTCAATCAAAGGGTGGCAAAGAATGTTTCAACATCCAGGGAATCCACATGTGCATTTTTTTTGTTCAGACGCACAAAAAATCCGTGCATCCGGCCTTTTTTGTCAAATGGACAAATTTTCTGGAATTCCTTCGAATATTGGGTTTGATTGGGTTTTATCAAGATAATTGTTGGGCTTTTTGTCGATAACATGTTGATAAAGTTTGGGTTTCATATGGGTGCGCTTTGGTACGGTATTGTTTTTCTGTCCATACGGCTAAATACGCTAATTCGTTAATTAAAATGCCCATACGATAAATTCTGTCCAAATACGGCCTTCGCACAAAAAAAAGTGTTCATACGCCTTTCCAGGATGTTCCAACATGGTTCAGTGGATCCAGCTACCACTACATAGTTTGCTTACCTAAAAACATAGTTTGCTTACTTAAAATACTTATATAAGTACCCTGCAATAAGATCGTTCGGGTCCACAACAATCCAACTATAGACCTTTTCTACAAAGACCAGGGAATTCGATGGGGCTTCACACCTTTCTCGCTGTGCCATCTCTTCTCCGCCCAAGGCTGGCCCCAACGCACGCTTGCTTCGCCTGAATCCAAGCAGCCCTTGCCGGCTAGGCTTGCGAGGATCACTGAGGAGGCCACTACGAGGGGTGGTGGCGGGCAAAGTGGGGAGCTGCTTCACGTTCTTCTGAGGCAACACGCCTTGGCCGCTCAACCCATCCGGTGGACTTCGGCCGGGCGGCGCGAACCGCGAAACTGGGCGCCGCGAACCGTCCACGTGCTGCAGCGACGTTGGTCGAAAGCCAGCCCCAAACACGTGCCCTCCCTCCAAGAAACATGGAAGTGGACCATTCCCCGGTATTGGGAATATGGTCTTTCCAAACGGAAATGCCATCCACTTCGGACGTTGGAGGGAGGGTAACAAAGCAATTCTACCTCATCTTAGATGACTTGGCTGCAACATGTAGAATTGCAACATGTGTAGAAGGTAAAAGGTAAAAAATGATGATCCTAGGGTTTTTCACCTGTGTAGATGCAACATGCATCAAAAAAGACCTGACAAGTTATAGCTCAACAAGCTACGCATGCATGCATCATGGATCCCGCAACATCCGCGCATTCCATTGGCCCCCAAATCGCACCCCAGGGATGGTCGCCTCTTGGCGACCGACCAGTCCAGGGAATCGAATGGGATTCCATATAGCAATCTAGATAGAATATATAGCAATCTAGTGACGGATTTTTGAATCCAATGGAATCCATATACATTCACAAGTCAAAAATCCGTCACTGTTCCTTTCTGTCCGTCGATTCCCAAATGAGGCGCTGGAATCTCCCGTCATCGCTGTGTGGGTGTCCTGGAGTGCGGCGAACCAGAAAACTCGATGTCACATGTCGCCGGCTCCCAGTCCAAGGGAGTTGATGGATGGTACCAGAGCCCGAACCCAAAAGAACAAAAAGGAACTCCTCTATGGAGTGACTTGATGGATCACAAATTGCAAGAGTTGGAATGTGGAAAGGATCTTATAAGAATCTTGAACCTCAAGTGTATAGATACAGCGTAGTATGTCGTGTTCATCTGTTTATTCTATCCACTCAAGAGTCAAAGTTCTTGAGTATCCGACCCGACCAACCAGGGCTGCTTCCCTAACAAACTCTCCACCCTCCATGCAGCCCGATTCCTCTTCATGAGCCTGGGTGCAGTGGCACCTAAGATCGAGTGTTGAAATTTCCGTTCATCGAACAAGCCCTGGTTCCAATCGCCGGTCTTTTTCCAAACGGGAGTGATCCGCTTGGCCTCCTGCGTCGTCTGCGCGTGGGGTCTTCGTTTTTCTTTGTTCCCCGCTGGTCCTGCAGGCCACGGCCCAAGCCAGTGAAGTATTTCTGCACAAGCCTCGATGGGAAGAAACGGAGGGACGCCAGGATGCCAAACACAAAAAAAGCCTGGTGCTCAGTGCTCTAAATAGAACCTTATAGATTTGGTTGGTATGTGTTTGTTGTTTCTCGGTGTGTATGGCATTAACATGCATTAACAATTCAGAACAAACATGAATAAACCGGGGAGTTGCCACTGAAGAGATCCGGGCCTACAACAAACGCTTGTTCTTTTTGGTGTCTTGACATCACAAAGATCCGCAGGCCGCCAGGTGGCTCCACACGAGCGTCCAACTTGGTCAGAAGGGCATTGGCATCGCCTGCGACGCTGGGCGTAGTGGAGGAATGCTTCAAATTAGACCTGGAAGGGGAGTCATCATGATGCATGGCCATTCTGCATGTGAATTAGCTTGGGCCCATCCCCGAGGGGCCTCGCTTCGAGGGGCCTTGGGAATTGAGGGAATCGAGGCAAAAGAGTCCTAAGAGTCCCTTCATCCAGCTCATGGCTCAGTATATTGTGAATGAAATGGCCTCTAACCTAATAGCGATGGCCTCCAACCTACTTGTAGTGGCCTCCAAGATCAACGCTCCCCACCCCTTCTTTCGCTAAAAGCGCAGATGCCAAAGAAGGACTCTGTGACTTCATTCAGAGAGCTCAAGCGGAAGCTGCGGAAAGCGCTCGCACCTAGATCCTCTTGAAGCCCTGAGATCTGAGTATAGGAGGAGTCAAAGTCCCGTTGCTCCTTTTGCTTTAAACCTCAGTCGCTGCGCAAGCAGTCTCTGATGTTTGGGTGTGAATGGGCGGGGGTTGATCTCCAAGTAAAGCCTAGAAAGCAGTTCCCGTCATGCATGCACTATAGATGCGTTTTGGATTGGGAATCTATTGTTCGCAAGTCGTGCTGCTTTACAGGCACCTCTCTGAGCGCCAATCAGCGTCTCCTCTGAGCTCCGAGCTTTCCAACAAATGATGGACCATGTCAAGCTTGTTGGTGCACTTGTCCCTGAGGCACAGTCAATCTTATACTTTCCATCTTCGCTTGACCATATGTGACCAAGATGCAGCTTACCGTATCAGAACCCTGAAGCCAACGAAGAAAACTCAACAAACATGCAGCTTACCGCGTGGCCCGGACCATTGCAGCCAAGGTGCAGCGTATCGCGCTGAACTGGGCGGCACAGTGGCACAAGTGGGCGCAAGACGTAGTGTGTTTGGTACAAACATGTGTATGTACAAGACTATCCTGTCTTGAATCCTGGAGCCTATATGGACTGAGTCAAACTTCCCCCCTCTTATGATAGGCCCAGAGGTTGAACTCAAAGTAAAAAGCTGGCAGTGTTGGAATAGCACACAGAAGTTGCCTTTCGTGTTTCCAGCAGGCACAGGGATGCGGCCACTGCGTAGACTGTGATGCATGGGGCCGGACCGGTCTTAACTTTCCTCGACTCATACCTTCACGGACGATCTCTCCAGCCGTATATAGTTATAGCATATTATAGCGTATTATAGCGTGCTTGCTTAATTTTATGTCGTTACTAGGTACAAAGCGGGCTCCTCCAAATATATAATGGACAAAGGTGGTAAACCACCCAATACATGAAAGTCCATCTTCCAAAAAGATCTCGCGTACTACATCAAACTCTTCAACTTGCCAAACCGAGAAAAACACAAACCTCTCAGAGTGTCCACCTGTTTCCCGATCGTTCCCAAACTCCGGATGCCCCGTCTACCGGACGGTCGACCCGACCGTCCTTCGCTCCCGCGACCGTTCACCGCGGCGCGACCGTTCACCGCGGCGCCTGCCGCTTGTTCCCGCAACTCCTTCAGCTCGTCATCGAAGGAGAGGTTGTTGTCGGGCTGCTCGCCTGGTCTGGGGTCTGGGCTTGAGTTGCGATGATGTTGGGAGGTGCACGAAACATGAAAGCGACAACAAAGAACTGCTCAGCACCAAAAACGGTATATCCGAGCTGTTCATCAAGATCTGAGCTAATTAGTGGTGCAAATCCTTTGTTTGGAGTCTTCCCGGTAGGAGTCGCAATTGCTTAGCACATGTAGCACAAGACCAAAGAAGTCAGAAACGATCCATGGCCCAAATACATGAAAGGTGGTTTGGGTGGTGAATGAATCTACTGTAATGGGTCTTTAGTGCCCGCTATGGATCGTTTTTTGGAGTGGCTCCTCTTGATCTAGAAAGGGACCATCCCTGTTTGCAAGAAGATCATTCAATCAAATTAAGTTCCTCACAATGGTTGATTGAAATTGCGGATGCTAAATGTGGATAACCCTGCGAGGACTACTAAACTGAGCGCACGCAAACTGCACGCAAAAACGGACTGCTGGAGGGCTCATTTCCGAAAAAGAACCCATTAGTCAGTAGTCTGGCTTCATACTTGTCCGGTGAGTTGTCAGGATTCGTGTCGGAATATGTGAGCGGCGGCATTCATTCGTTACTAAACTCAAGTACACTATATATTATGTGGGGGGCCCTATCTCGTGTAGACTACTCAAGTAAGAGGTCATGCCACAGTATCTCAGTCAGACTGTTTTAAATTTAGTGTCATCAAAAATACATATTGTTTATTGTGTTTATGTGGGGGGCCCTATCTCGTGCGCCAGCAAAATTTGTGGTTGGACAAACAAATAGAGCATGTAATGCCATAGACTACCTTGGTTAAAAAAATAAATAAACAAAGTTGCTCATGAAGGAAATCTCTCACACATTTGCAACAAACAATCCCACTGGGAGTCGTGCTTAGCGTGCTTTCCAACTGGAACTCTACCAATAAATCCCCGTTTCCTCAGCAAATCTACCCCCGTTTCCTCTTCAAAAGAACATATCCCTAACGATCCAGAGTTGGGATGCGCCTTCATTCATCGACAGGTCCCCAGCTCTCTTTTCTTCAATGTTTCGATTCGGATCCAGGTCTTTCTTCAATGCTTCGATTTTCCCATTCCGGTTGGCATGGTGTCGTTCCCCGGTGTCGTTCGGCAGAGACGTCTCGGGGTTTCACCCTCACCCTGCCCCGCGAGAGTCTCGGCCTGTTTCTTCACCTTGCTGACGCGTCTTCACCAGGATGGGCGCCAGGTTGGCTTGCAAGGCCTGGCGATAAGAGGCAACAGCGGCCGAAGACACCATACATACCCAAACCAGTGTAGCAGTCCAGGCCCATCAAACAACATGAATCAAAGTTCAATGGAAACCCCAAAGCGGGGTAGTCCTAGCAAAGACACAACATCCGGCTTTCTATCCATCCTAGGACATTGTGGATCCTGTTAAACCCTCTTTGTTTTTTCCTGTTCAGTGGTTCCAAGCGATTCTGTTCTCCCGCTTTTTGTGGGTACACACTGCACACGATCAATCCTTGAGGGTTCCACGGAACAAGAATAACATGCGGAAACTACCTGGAGGTTTTTTTGCCCCATGGATCCACTGCCACCCTCTGAGAGGATGAGTGGAGACACTTTTATGTAGGCTTGGTTGGTGAAATATGTGGATCTCTATAGGGATATGCCCTAGCGCTCCAACTACCTCCATTTTGGTTTGGCGGTTGGGTTGTTTGGTGCGGTTTTGGTGGGGGTCTGCCCCTACCTTCCGAGGATGTCGGACAGAAGCCTTAGGGATGTATGTACCCTCTAAGAAGCTGAACGAAAACATAAAATCATCGTGCGATTGCAAGGAAATGCACCAAGCCATTGATCCACAAGTCCCCTAGTTCATGCAGTGGTCGTGTTCTTTTTATCAACACAAAACCTGTCCCTGTATGAATCCAACTACATCCTCAAGGGTATATAAAGTTGGCCTCCCAAATCTATTCCAGACGTCCCCAAACACCTGAAAAACCTTGAATCCTATAGAGTGCCCCTCTTCATCCCTAAGCACTCATCCCTCATCCCTTCATCCCTCATCCCTCCCTCTTCCACGGTTTCCCGTCATCTCTCCCCCCGGGGCCGCTAAGTGTTCGATGTCGATCTTCTGTGCCGAGGTCAGGTCCGCGAGATCCATGCTGTGCTTCGTGGCCTCGCCGGGCCGAGGGACAGACGACGCGCCGAACGGCGCGCGGAGAAGCCGGTGGGGTGGGTCTTGGTCCGGAGGGGGTTCCTTTTGTGCCGGGTGCAACATGCGGCATGCGGCAGAAGCGTAATACATGGATTCTTACATATTATTGTTAAAGTATTGCGAAGTACTATAGACTAATTAATCTAATTATTTATATAGTTATTATAGCGTGTGAATCATGTGAATGTATTGTGAATTCGAAGCTACATGTTGTTGACTAGCACTATAGGATCAAATCAGGTGTTCCTTTCAATAGATCTCCTGCCCTTGCAATATGTCACATATCCTTGAGTATCTCGAGATATCTCGAGCGCCCCAATGAATATCAATGAATCAGCTTGCAACAACCAGTGTCCTTTGATGTACATGACAGAGAGTGCTCTTGAGGGTGTTTCTTCCAGCCCTGACTCCCCACTCCACTCTCACCCATCCTCCCAAGTGACATGGGAGGGACTTCGGACCGTCAGGGACGTCCCCCCACGAAGCTCCCACCTTGTCGTCCAGCTTCCGCAGCAGCTTGTCGCGCACATGGAACTGCTCCGCGGACTTCCGGCGCACCTGGACAACTGGAGTTCGTGCGGAGCCAAAGCCAAACACCATGGTGCAAGGGTGTCAGCCTATCAGCAAGTGCCACCTAAACATGATGTTCTTCAAAGAACCAACAACTTCAAAACAAAAGGTACATAATTATATGGTACACATGGTGCTCGATTGAGATCCTTTCCACTCCAAAATGTTTATAAAACAACAACCATCACCCTGTCACCAGCATCACCCTGTCACTTATCAGCAAGCTTAGTAAACAGCATGGTTTCGTGTCTCACCACCGTCTCAGCTGCGGCTTTTGTGCGGTGGTCGGCGCGGCTGGGATCGACGTCGCCTGGACGATCTCCTCCTCAGCGGTGGACAGGCGCCGGACGAAGTCTTTCAAGGAGTCGAGGATCTCGCAAATCCTCGGTGGATCTCTGCGCCAAAGAGACGGTGTGCCATGCCCAAAGAGGTGACCAGGGGTCACATGGAGTTGGGTGTTTGGTCCCATCCAGTGAGTGGAGTAGCTGGGCACCCCGACTGTCTCCAAGTTCAGCACCCCGTCTTGTGACTCCTGGTATGTATAAGTGACCTGATACGATAGGACCCGTACCCGACCTGGGGAACCCCATCCTCGGCATGCCGTGCCACCATACGAGAGCCCAGGAGAGGTGACCGACCGGAACCCAACTGGGATAGTCGAACTAGGGTCATATAGGGTCCTTCAACCTCTGGTAGATGTTGGTAGCCAAACACCCCAAGGGCTCCCTAGATCGTGAGTCAACCTCAGTTGGCGCACCTACCCCGTGAGGCGATGTGAGCCGCAGGTACCGAGGTTCGGAGGTCGTTGGAACATGTTGGAACCCTTGTCCTGTGACCCCGAACAAAACCAACAGCACCGACCCATCAAGTCAAACACGCAGGTTCCAACGGCACGACCCTTCGTGGGACTTCCAGCGACGGGACTGGGAGGAACAGCGACGAAGATCCTCCATGTCTGTGAGGACCGTTTGATCCACGAATTCTGGAGGGGAGGTAGCTGAGCTGGCATGGCCCAGGTCGAAGAACATCATACCGTTATACCGTCCTCATCTGCCGCTTGCCCCAAGTTGAGGATGTGAGTCACAAACTGTTCAAGCAACAGTTGCTGCATGTATTAATAGATGCTGGCAGTTGCTGGTTGCAAAATGTTGCAGGAAAACTACATATGCAGCGCAGGGTTGTACACCCCAAGCTCCCCTGAGTGCTTGATAGCGCTTGATAGCGATGTTGAATGATTTTAAAGCCCTACTGAAACAGAATCAGCACCCTCCAACAGCTTCCAAGACCCTTTCAAACAAGACTTGTGCTCTAAACTCTAGACACGCGGAATGATCTGGTCTCCCTAGGATGCAACTTTGTTTATGCCGGGCAGGTCACTCGGAATTGGAAGACATCCATCAAAGAATTCTATGCTCATGTAACTCATGTGTTCCCCGTGCAACCGCATTGGACACTGGTGCAGCCTCTATTGCTTGCGGACAAGTAGAGTGCACCCCCCTGCAAAGACCACATATTTCCGGCAACCCTGCAATTGTGATCACCACCTCTTGAGAGAGGTGGCAATTATAGTCAAGACTTTGAAGGGATATGACTTTCACTTACTTGAGACTGTCAAAAGTAAACAACGATGTATTTGATTGTATTTGTCCGTTTACCATACACCACCGGATTGGAAGGCGTGCATTGACCAACGCTTCCGGCCTTTTTGGCCCAGGCGTCTGGTTGTGAAAGTTCTGGGACTCCAGCACTGCCACTTTGCCTCAAACAGCGAGGCCAACGCGGTCGGTCCCACGTCATCCCACAGCAAGCCACACGGACAGGTGATTGTTGCCATCAGAGTTCAGAAATGCTTGGTTTAAAGATATATATATATATGACAGGTATGAGTGCTGGCAAATATGTTTCGGCATGGCTGGCCCAACATCAGTTCAGCTTGCACACATGTCTGGCCTGACTGACCATTCGTGCATTCTGGCAACTACAAGTAGTAACCCAGCACTTCACAGAGTCATCCAACAACACTACCCCGACAGAGTCTAGTCCAGCCTTTCACATGTGATAGCTCTTTGTCTGTGGCCCTCAGATTCCTCAGTGGCTTTGCGCGAGTTCTCGTAAGGCGGTCGCAAAAAGTGACTGCCCCGCATACTGATCATACTGCTGCCCAAATGCGGATCCTTTCTGTGGGTTGAGGATCGCATCTCCATGTTTCGGAAGTATTTTGAGGGTTCCCCTTTCTGGTGAATCCACCTTGTGCTTTGAAAGAACAAGGTCAAGTGGAGTCACGCACATATCTAAGTTCCTAAGCCCCCCCAAAAACTTAATTACTGTAAGTAGAATAACACACACACACCCTTACAATGCCTTACACCATTTTCCACATAAGTCACTCCGGCCTCTTCAAGCTAACACACCCAATCGGTGTTTCGGACGATCTGCGAAAGCTGAGAACGCGATCCCCGAATCCGCGAATCCGCGCGAACTGCGGGAGACCCAGGGGACCCGGTGTCTAGAGGGAGTCGGAAGGCCTGGAAGGTCATTATCCCTCTTTCGACACAAATCTTCCACCAGGAGCTGCTGGACATCTTGAGGGACACAGCAAGAACCGCTTGGCTTGAGTGAAAGGCCTTTTTGGAAGTCACACGGAGCAGAAGGCAACTCGAGTACAAACGCTAACTGCTCCCCAAAGAAAAACTCATCATGTGCTGACACTGGCTGAGCTTTAAGCTTGATTGAGTGCTCCAGTTCCACATGTCAAGTCTTCCAGAATCACGAAGCATCATGACTCCTGGGGGGTGATTGAAAGACTCTTAATCACATAGATCATAGTTTTATAACATCTTAAACAACCACACAGTGTGCAAAACGGGAAAAAAAGGATCTGACTGATCGGTTAAAACGGTTTCCATGATTCTGGATGTCGTTTACGATCGCCATCATTTGTCATTTCATTAGGCCCAAGGCTCGCAGTGCTTGTTGACAAAGGTTCTTCAGGACCCTAATAGATCCCTATAGTCCGACTATCTCAGTTGGGTAGCCCAGGTGACGGGTCCTATATAGCAGGTCACTCATATATAACCTCTCTTGCTTCGCGTCTCATCACCTTCGCCGACCGCTGACCGACGACGGCGGCTTTTTCGCGGACCCCTCTCGGCGGGGACCCTCTGAGGACCAGTGGCGCGATGGGCTTCTCAATCTCCTCCGGAGGTGAAGAAGGAAGGAAGACAAAAAGACCCACCGGGAATGCGAAGTGACTCAAAGATATAGGGCACCCCCGAAGAGACCAAAACAAAAAACAACAGATCAATAGAAGAAATGACTCTAGTGCACCTGCAGGTCAGGTTCCAGGGTCTTTCCACCACATCCATGACAACCGGCCAAAGGTGAGTGAAACCCTCCGTTCTGCGAAGCCTCTCTACAAAGGCCAATCATGTTGGCAGTCACACGGTTTTCTGTTACTCACGCAAAAAGGGTCTACGATATCGCACCATGGGTAAAATGTAAACTGTTCACAATCTCACGGAATACAGGGTCATGGACAAAGGATAAAACACGATATCACAAAGACACATATTGAAACAGTCATAGAGAGGAAAACTAAAACCAACATGGGCCAATAAAACAAACTCTTTTCCTGTGGATGTTCTTGTAGAACAACTCTATTGGATTGATGGAACTTCTGAAGTTGAACATAAGGATTATATTGCAACAAATTGGCCATGAAGAGTGTGAAGACATCTACCAGCGAATTTGAAGCATATCATCGGTTGTTTGCTCATTTGGGAATTCGTCCATCTTTGGAAAATTGCAAGGATCTTGATCTGGTGCATTCATTTTGCATTCTTTGAACTCTCGTGATCCCTAATTTACAGGTCTCACCTCCCATCCGCCCATCATGTGACCTCTCTAAATGCTCCTGTGACCTGCCAGACCCACACCTCAAGTAGCACCCCCGCCACGACCGAACCGCACCTCCGCCGGACGCGCCTGGCTGAGGGACGTCACCTTCGCCTCAATCGCCTTGCTGCGCACGTCACGCAGACCAAACTTCTCGATGACGTCCTGGCGGGTCGTCGTCCCGCTGCGGGAGGGACTTCAGTGCCGAAGTTCATGTGAACTGGCTGGGAGTGCAAGATGTGTGGCTCTAGGCCCGGCTGGGGCGAAATGGCTGGGCAGGGTTCCACACTTAGAAGCAATGATCAACACGACGTGCGGCACGAAGACGGGCTTTCTGGCCGTCTGAGCTCTTGGAGCATGCGTCCACATGCCATGTTTGAGCTGCACCTGGTGATAGATGTTAAATGTTGAAACACATCAACAACAAAAAAAACTATATAACTGACAAATGATCTGACAAGTGTTAAAACCACACACAATCAATCAAAAGGAGACGTGTAGACATGCAACATGGACCGCTTTTCAGGCTATACATGTCAATGATCCTTCCTTTACCCAACTGTTTCTGTCGAACCTTCCCCCGATGGACCGTTCCGCACCCTTCTGCACCGGCCCACGCGGCCCACGCGTGGCATCGCATCCCCACCTGACGGAATTGGTCGTGAGCGCAGCTGGCATTTTTCAGCTTCTCCTCCCGGTGCCGGTCATGGTGCAAATTCACTCAGAAACCGACCGGTTGACGTACCGGTTGATGTGAAGGTCAAGCTAGATGGTGGACCAGGGCTTCAGGTTGTAATTTGCTGGCAGCAAAACCGTGAAGGAAATGGGTTAACCTTTTGCCAAATGTTGAATCTTTCGCAAGAACCTGGCCCTGCAAAACAGCACTTTCAGCGACTGAAGTGGAGTATAGCCACCGCAAAAAGTATCAAGCATTTGGACATGGCTCTTGCACATCTTTGGCCTATCCAAACCCCCTTCCACACCGCATGGCCAAACATGGCCAAACTCATCGGAAGCCGCAAAAAGCCTCGCAACAGAGTTGCTGCAGGTCGCTCCCGTGTCTCGTCTTCTTGAGCACGTAAGGTGTTGATGGCATTCTCCATGTCGCGCTGCTGGTTGCAAAGTTCTTTACAAAAGGAGTTCCTCGCAGGCAAGGACGAGGAAGGCCGGAAATGGACATTTCATACATGAAGTAGGGAAGTCGTGATGAAGCAGATCAAGAGGTCCAGTCAGGTTCGCAAATACCACCCCCCCGTCATGATTCTATAGAATACCAGGATGTGACCAGTCTTCCAAAAACGGGTTGGAAGCCAACTATAGCGAGAACACCACCTCTCGGGCAATCTTTAGACGCCATTTCCGCTCAGGGTGTTCGGACGGTTTCTTTCCGAGTCGTCCCGGAGTGGCAGAACGGGATCAACGATGTATGTGAGCTCCATGGGACAGTAAATATGACCTATATAGATGTGATGGATTCTGGGTCAGTGGTGAATGTACCATATGGTTATTCATAAGGCCAGCGCTGGAGACAACTCTAGCCCGCAAGGCCAGAATACAATGAACAACATAATATATTTTTTCTTATACATGGATCATCTGTGAATCGCAAACATCTGCATCGACCAAGAATCTTCCAGTTGAGAAGGGTTCCTGCACCAGGGACCTGAGGATGTGCCCCTCAGAAAACTCATCAAATCTGTGAAAAAGGAATACAATACATTATAGTTGTAACGTTTTACGGAACTGGCTAGGATTGACCCAAGCATCCCTCTGCAATGAGGATCATATGACGACTTGTGACTTGTGTGTTCCCCTGGCGCTCACCCTGAGAGGATGGCGCTCAACTCCATCCGAGCTCAAACAAGCTTCAAGTTGTTCAAGCGCGTCTCGACCAAATCGGATGCCTTCTGGTCCTCAGGTTCCAGCTTGGGGCCCAGTCATCCATTTGGGTGTGTACTATTCTATTACGGAGACCCCCTGGGTGAAAGGTTCGGACAAATAGACCAGTCTGCCAGGGCAAGAGACCCCACACGGGCGTCGTCTCCCGGATTGGAAGTTGCTGCACGAACGAGACAGCAAGAATTCACAGCTCATTCTATCTCATTCTTCATCTCACCTCTTCGAAAGAACATGAAAGAACAGCCTGTCTAAACTGCTTCCAAACCCTTGGAGGATTACGATGAGACTGTTCGAGTTCACTGACCAACAAGCAGGACATATCAAGCATCACTTTCTCTTTTTGTAGCACTTGCACCATCACTTGGGCCTTAAAAAAGCACGGTCACTAGAAGGCTCTCACAAATAGTACCCTCTCACAAATAGTACCCATGGCGATCCTATCATGAGGGGAACCATCAATCACTTCCGGCAAACATGAGTAAATACAAAATAATCAATCTTAAGTACAAATGTTTGTGCTCTATATGTATAATATATGTATTGATAATAAACATATTGATATATATATATTTATAGTGTTAAACCCATTCTAAAGGTTTGAACATGATTGAGTACCATACAATGGATTGAAATGGTTTTGATGCCTTGGGGTACCCACCCAAGTATCTGTCTCAGACGCCACGTACACACTCGAAATCCTCGCCCAGACGCCGATGCTGCAATGGTGTGATACAACTTCCTGCAAAGGCGCCCGGTCACCCAGTTGCCAAGACGGTCGACACAACGGGTGACCACGCACCGCCACACACCATGGATGTCGCTAAGTAGACTCTCGATCATCTCCGCACAAACGACTGGTGTGCTCCAAGAATGGTGACACCAAACGGACACCGTCCTTCAAAACCACGAGTCTGCTCACCGAAGACCCGAACAAGCCAACCTCCAACCCCGAAGACCCACTGCTCCATCGCTCGAAGGACGTCACCGGTCACCGGGCCTGATCTCTGAGCCCTGCTTGTCTTGTTGAAGTTGCAAGTTCTGCAGCACTCCCAGCGTGCCCTGCCGCTTGAAAAGACTGAATACAAATGTGGTCGTTCAATCTGATGGAATTATTGACTGATGTGCTATATAATCCCTTGTTGAAGCATTTCATCTCTTGTCCTACCTTCCCTGCTAGAATTGTACATCGCTCCAAATACATCAATCTTTTGGGACTTCCTTTGACACACGTGCCTTTCTTTCACATCTGTTTGGTGGCACACCAGCCTGCCACTTGTCGTCCACCTTATCCAAGGCTGCTTTGTTGCTATCCGTGTTTCCTGCCGATGCCACCGGTGTCATGACCGTGACGCCTGTTCCCCGGAGTTGGCAACAAAAAATCGCTGAGCCTCAGTAACCAAAGGAAAAGGTTGTGAACAAAAAGAATGGTGCTGATCCAGCTGTCATCCCGACTGCAAACCCCTTTGGTTGTCCAGATTACCACGTCATTGGTTCACCTGAGGGTCTACTTGAGTTCACTCATCCGATCAAAGTCCTGAGTCGATACCTGGACCCATCATACCTTGTCTTGTGGTTCAAACAGGCTTCCCTCACGCGGGAGAAACACAGACTCTTTCTCAATCCCACCAAACAAGACTGTATGACAGTATGACTTCTTAGAACTGGAGTGAGTTATATAACTGCTATGTGGATCCCAGTTCACCATCTATATAGTTGATGTTAACACTTGATAAAACCCACCATCTGCTAGATGCTCATTTGCATCTCTAAGTCTCAAAGGAGGGTTGAGTCATCAGAATTAAAAACACCTTATACAACCTTCAACCTTTGATTGGAACTGGACCTGCTGGGCACCAACCTTTCGCACGTCCAACCTTTCGCACGAGGTAGGCCGAGCCGACCGGGGCGGACGGAGTCAGGTCCTCGGATGTCGGCGTTCTCCGCCCGCGTGGCGATGATGAGCTGGTGCATGGCCGTCATCCTCGAGTCCTGCACCCGTTTCGGGTGACCGGTTCAAGCACCGGAGTACCGGGGACCAAACGTGTCGATGGGGGTGAAGAAGATGGAAGGTGCTGGAAGCAGAAAACAAACAACACAATGCATCATTGATTTTGTGGAAAAAACAAACGCATGAGACATCATGAGACACATACATGTTATTTGGTAGCTCAAGAGGCAAATCTTGGACAGTGAGAACGTGTGAGAACCTATGTTCTAAATGGTTTCTAGGTGTTTCTATAGAGTGTATCAATGCATATCAAAGCAACATGATCCATGGTTCCCAAAGATGTCATTCCATATCGTTCGTCTGACCGGAAGCTCTTTTCTACAAAAAATCCTACAGTTCTGGACCATCACTTGAAATTGACGAGGTCTGGAGCGGGGGTAGTAGCAGCAGCAAAACTCTACTGGCCCTTTCATGGCTCGACTCCTGCTCTTGTTTCTTCTTTCCAATAGCAGCCCATCCAATCTGGACTGGTCCCCCGCCTTGGCGGCCAGCGCTGAGTTGAGATTTTGCAATTCATGTTCCTGTTCCTCGATCTTGGTACCTGCGAACCGGTCACGGCTTGGCATGTGGGTGGCAGCCGTGGCTTGGCTTTGGTTGGGCTTAGGGAACAGGTGAACCAGATCACCGCCAGGGAACGGGGTCATGCCTTGGGGAGGTCTGAGACTCAAGATCGCAGGATCAAACAACGCCAAAGCGCGTTTTAAGCCGCTAAAATACAGGGATCGTCGTTGAAATTGTCAGTACTAAATGTCAAGTAATTGTGTTTTATATAAATATATATATATATATGTATATATACATAAAGTCGTATTTGTTTTCTAACTCATCATTGCCCTCCCTCACAGTCGCTCACAGATTCTGAAGTTTGGTCAGTGCTCCAGACACTTCCAGCCGTCCGTATGCGACGAACTATCTTTCTCGGCCAAGATCTAAAATGCGCGACCAATTGGCCAGTGGCCATGGTGCAACATGGTGCAACCTGCCGAGACGGTGCCACATGGTGCAACCGGTCACGCCTCGACCTGATGGTCCATGTGGGGCCACATCCAGACGGCGGTCGTGTTCTGCTCGAGGCTGGCGACTGTCTGAGGTATTTTCTTTCGAATAAGCTCGGTCTCCCGTCGTGCATCGACGCATCACGTCGATGGCCTCTTCTCTGTCCTTTCCCACTCGCAGGCCATGGTCCTGTGTACTGGGCCTCCAACCTCAAGACTGTGAGTTGCACTACATATTGATGAAGCAGCATTCATGGCTTAGCGCATGCAGGCCCAGTTCCTGAATGAATTGATGATATACCTGAATTTTGCTGACCAAGTTGGTTTCCTGGTATCACTTCGCCTGAATAGGTGCTGCATCGAAGCTACATAAATGATCGTAAATGTCGTTCCAAGATGTTCCAAGCATGCCACGCTGCTGGAATGTCTCACAGTTCTTTATGGCCACCGTCAGCACAAACGGATCAAGGACAGCGTCGACTCGGCAGGGTCACTGGCATCACTGGCATCACTGGGGGCGTCTGCATTCCGGAATTCGGCGCAAACTGCCAGCAGTGAACTACAAGTGATTCATTTGGACCTGAAGGCCATTCAATGGGAGTTCAAGCGCATTGTGCGAGTACTAGGGATCGCCTGCCAAGTTGCATAATCTCCTCAGACTCTTTGCTATGCTCCTGTAAGGTTGAGCACCAAACTGGCCTATGACATGCTTCATTGTCATCATGTCTCAAAAAATCAAGTGGATTCAGGTGGAACATGTGAGCAAAACTTTCGAGCTGATATGAGTTCCAACATATGTGCGCATCTTTGTTCCGGTCTGTGCTGGATGCTCGTGCCAGGCAAGAGCAGTTCCACCATGGTCTTGATGAGATCATTTTCATGAAACAGGGCCGAAGAGAAATGGTTTCAGGGCCGAAGAGGAACGATTTTAGGGTTGAAGAGGACTTCCTTCTCCTTCCCTAAGCTCACCTTGTAGAACCAATAGGTCAGTGGAAAACTCCCGTCTGGTCTGTCTGGTTTCAATTGGGCCATGCTGCTGAGTCCAAAGAACCACGCATAAGACTGACTTTATCATATTTAAACACTCCAAATGTATAATAGTAAATAAGATAATATAGTCACCTGACCTTTGACACCAGCTCAGTGGTATGTGTCTGGGATACATCTTTTTGTTCCAACTTCACACAGGTGGCGCACTTTGCCGCGCGATCTGCGAGGCGAACTTCGTCACGCGCGCCTACGTGTAAGGCCCGGTCGGGTGAGTCGTGACCGAAGCCCAAAGAACCAAAGCACACACACACATGAAGCAAATGCATCTATTGGCAAGCACTTGGTCTGCAATAGATCCGGTGAAGTGCATGAAAGCATGATGCAATATGAACCATTATGAGCCACCAACGTCCAGAAGCTCTGCGTGAATAGATGGGCTGGACACCCACGGTTCAGCATGGCACGGAAAAGTATGCCGTGTGCCAAAATGGACCAACCAGTACTGGGTACAATAAGCCATAATGAAGTTCTGAGAGCGCAATTTGGCTTACCAAGTTTAGATGCATTCTTTGTTGAGCTCAGTAGTTGATGCATTTCCTCAGAAGGGCCAAGGATGGACGAGTCTGCAGGTGTGCAAGAGGTCGAAACCCATCAGCCACTCGCCGTCAGACTGCCACCAAAATGGCGCCACCAACTAGTATATAAGTAAGTATTCCCCAGGAGAAAACTCTGTGTTTCGTCCTCTTTATACAGAGTGGTTCCAAACAATGAGAACATTATACTTGAAGGCTGTTTTCTTTATCACTTATCACTGATCCATCTGAAGGTACGGAATCCCCAATCACACACCCCAATCGCCTAAGAGGTGCGGAGGTGCGGTGCTCAGGTCTGTGGGAACCTTCAATCCGCCCTGGGACCCAGAGACATAGAAGACATAGATGCTTTTGTGTCCAAAACCTTCCCGTCACCGACGAACATCGTCTGCTCAAATGTGCCATTCGGGGCCACTCATGGAGTGGCTTCAATCTTCCCACTCATGGAGTGGAATTGGAATATCCACATGGAGCCCATTTGGCCGTGGAGCATGACACCTGCCAGTCTGTCGGACACGCCTCCATCTCATGCATCACACCGCGGATGGTGGACACTTCCTGACGAGTTCATGCCTTGTTTCCATGTGCAAAAATGGGCAAAAGACCTTGGAAGTGAAGACAGGCCCAGGCCCATACCAGGAAAACTAGGGGTTATCAGTTGTGATACACCAAAGCTTAGTTTGCACATGGTCAAGAGCGTGAAAAGCAAGTGTGTGATGGTTTCAGGGGATGCTCCAGAAGACACCCAACCCAACATCCGAGTGGGACAGTTACTTCTCAAACTTGTTTTTTGAGATGCTTTCCGGTGTTTCCACCGTAACACCTCCCAAAAAGACTCAACACTTGCGGTGTTTCGTCGCCTGATGCGTTGAGCCACTGGGGGGGCCACTGGTGAACGCACATGCTTCTGAACCGAAGCACCGATCCCCGGAGCCTGGGACTGACCGTTTTCGGCCGGGGAAGCAGCTTTGGTCGTTTGGTTCGGGTAGAAATGCCATATAATACACAAGATCTCGGTATCTGGATTGGAAACATCTATCAGTGAAACCTGCTGGATAAAATCTTCTTCAGCCTCCGGAGGGCCTACTGATAGGGTTTGGCTCTCTTTTGGACAGCGTGTTCCAAGCATGCGAGGTCGTTGCAGCTCCTCGTGGATGGGATTCAAGGTGCTCACCAAATGCGACTGCACAAACTCCTGCATCACTTCCTGAGCACCAGAGGGTCCGATGGTAGCTCTTCTGGGTCCGGTGGTAGGCCCTCTACAGGCCACGATCCCAGCGTTCGGAAACAAGGACCTCGGATCCTCAAAGTTCAACAACAGGTGCTTCTAAGATGTCTTTTTCAGTGTGTGGGGAGGTGTCTTAAGATGTCTTATGGGTCGAAGCCCGTGCCAAGCTGATTCTTCCAGGATTGCGCCGCTTTGATGAGATGCATGGCACCCAAGCCAGTCGTCGTCATGTTGGGCACCAGTGAGGGTGAACCCTCGGGTGGGCATTTGGCGGCATCAGGCAGGCGGGGTTTTCATGCCGAACGGACCCTGGGCACAGCCGGGCGCCGCAAATGCCTTCCAGCCCAAAACCCAACGATTTTCAGGTGGTGGACGCGTGCCAAGGGGCATCATCCTCCGTGGCCAACTTCATCTTCGGAGGGGGCGCTGCCACCCCTGGAGCGGTGGTGGACGGCAGTCACAGCGCCAATCACTCGGCTGTGGGCTCAACAAAAACGAAAGGGAACCTGGAAGTCTGAACGTCAAGGTGATGTCAAGGACAAGGGAAATAGCTCTAACTTGGTGGCCAACCCATAGCGGGGGGAGGGACCTGAGTGCGGATCTTTTGACCAAATGGAAATGGCTGAAGTGGGAATCCGACGGTCAAGACCAGATCTCAGGTGGTATGGGATCGTGTGAATTGGATTAGAAGGTCACTTCAGAGCATTGATCCAAGATCTGCATCTCTGGTCATCCTGTAATTACCCTGTAGTGTGGATGTATAAGTGTGTGTATATTACTGTGGGTGCGAACGAAACAAAGATTAAAACATCCGATAGTCTAATATTGGTCGCATATGTCTTACATAATTAGAAAAGACCTAAACTCTATCACAAAAACATGTGTTCTTAATATATCTCAATAATTCTCAATATATGAAGTGCAGCCGTATATGGCTATACCCTTTTCTGTTCTCCCGTCTCCTTTTTTGGGGCCACACATTTCAGGCCACCACAGGGACGGACAAATCCTGTCGAAGTCTCATCTCCCGCCACTGACCTCTCCCGTTGGAACCAAAAATATGACAAGCTGTTTGATAGGAACTGGCCACTGGATGCTTGGTACAGATTTGGATGGCAGGTATAGTGGGTAGTGGACTGGCTACTGTAGTGCCAATCGCTTCATCGTACGCTTCGTCCACTTCACTCCACTTCATCCACTTCTGCCCAACCTCCGGCGTCCGTCTCGACGGACGTCGAGACGGACCCGACGAACGCCTTTCAGGTCTGGGGAGTAGCGAGCGTCGTCGAAGCTCCTGCCACGAAGGCAGATTCGGGGCGTAAATGGACATGGCATGAAATGGCAGGAAGTCTAAGACTCTTCCAACACCAGCTACAATGAGGAACCATGGTTTTACAATGTTTTACATATATTTACTGTGTGTTGAGGATTTCTTCCATCAACACCTACAAAACCATGGATGTCAATACCTCAGTGTGCGCTATAGAACCACCACACAGCTTCAAAAGAATGCAGCAGGGGAACCCCTATTTCAAACGAGCCACCGTTGACAACAAATTCACGTGAAGTATTCGACAATTTGACGGTGGCTTTTCAGATCCTATATGTGGAACATGGACACCTCCTCTCCAGGCCATCCACTTGATATCCCTGATGCTTCGAAAGGGCTTGACATCTCTTGGAATAATCTTAAGCATCTTGGACATTCACTGAACATCCAGCTTAGACCTCGAAATCGGATCCCCCAATAACCATAAAGGAAGGGGCCCTGTGCATGCCTGTGCTCTCGCTGCTCTCATGAGGTCGGTGGGGTCCTCCAAGTGTCGGTCGTGGAGCCCATGCCAACGTCCTCAGCGGCAGCAGCACTGGGTGGTTTTTGGGGGGGTCAGACCGTTGAAGCTGGGTGGGGTGCCAAGTGAAGAAATGGTCAGCCACTGGGGGCTTTGGAGGAATTTGGTGGCGGAACTAAAGACATATAGCAAAAGAGACAAAGTGGGTAGCGCCAGGATTCAAGAAGGTCAAGGTTCACGTCTTGGGGAAACTCTTAGAGCTGTAAAGGGCAGGTCCTTCAACATGCGAACCGTTACCGGATTCTTCGTCTGGTTTTACCAAACTTGCATAAGGCAAGCAAGCAAGCAAGCAAGGGACGCATTTGGGGTGGGCACCAACTCCGGAGATAGCCACTCAGGTGGGCAAGCTCGGCAAGCTGTCTCAAAGACAAACCTCAGTGATAGGTTTGCTACACTCGATCCACCAAAGCCAGGGGCTCCCCTTGCAAAGTTCTGAACCAAAAAACAATGAGGACCAAAGTGGGTATAGGGACTACGCATTTCTGTCAACTAGCAATTAAGAATTCAGACTCCACAGGTTTCCTCTATCTGAAGCCACCATGCTTCAAATCTAGAATCTAGTTCAAGTAATATCGTTTGAACCCACACCGCTTGGCTTGCCATCCACTCCGCTGAAGTCATCTCCCGCTGAGGTGCTCGGGGAGTCGCAGGTTTGATCATGGAAAAATCATCCTTCATCATGGCCATGGCCGTCGTCTTCTGCTGACCTACCACCCTGACCTTTCAACGAAGCAGGATTTTTTTTTTTTTTTTCGACAACATGTTTTCCATGTTTCTCCATGCGATTACTATTTAGTTGCCCCTAGTTTCAAACACCAAAAAAACCCTTAGGGAAACTACAAAACCTGTTCGTTTCGCGAAAATCCAATTATGTTCCTAGTATACCATCGTCATGCATTGTAAGTTGCAATATATCCCCCGGGATTCGACGCAAGATTTGCTTGAGCTCAAAAAGCGGTTGGCAGCATGATAGGTGGAGATCCCCATCAAGCAACAGCTGCCATTTGTTCGGAGACACTGGGTTCTCCAACTCAGTAACGCGATATCGAATGAGTGTCTCAAAAAGTGTACATTGTTTCTACCAAGTCCCATAGGCTCCAAATACCTCCTGAGAATGGTCTGAAAGGTGAACACTACAATTTGTTTGAAAAAATGGTCCGTAGCTGTACGCTCCCAGAGCCTCCTAAGGTCGTCGGCCTTGCAATTCTTGAGACACCCGGCGCAATCTATGGCATCCCGGGGTCCCGGGGTCTGGTCCAAGAAACTATACCGTCAGCACCAGCAAGATGTGTTGATGGAATCGAAGGGGAAACCCAGATTGAATCAAAAAATGCAATGAAAGGAGATCAAGCAGCAAATGCTCACTTCTGCACACAAATACTACATTGCATGTGGGAAACAACAACACTGTTACACACCCGGACCACCCGCTGCAGCCTAAGTGATCAAAAATACAAGGCCTGTGTTCCACGTGCTGTAGAGTCTTCTGCTACTGAGGATCCCATCTTTTATCCATTGATTGGACTGTGGGACGCATGAAAAGGATCAGTCTCTCCCAAGTAATGATTGTAAAGGCAAACAAAATGATTGCCTGGAGTCTTCAAACCCCGTGTCACATGATACAACAGTAACATGACAGGGTGGCTGGGACCATGCCCCACGGTCCGAGCTACTGTGACTCCAAATTGAATATATACACAATAGATCATATTAGAATCACATATATATAATATATATATATATGTATATATACATATACACCATATACCACCACGCGGGCGCTCAATGAGTTTTCTTCTTTCAGGGTTCTTGAGGGGTTCTGAATGGGGACCCCTTCTGTCCACCAATGTAGAATTGTCGAAAACATCAATGATTCATGTTGAAACCCTTGAATCTGGTATAATCTGGTCCAATAGACCTCCTGGTCCTCCTGATTCTCCCTCACCCGGCCGCTGCGGCCTCTGCATGATGCTTTTGAACATCGAGCACAGCCAGGGGTCTCTGGCGCCTTTGATCGAACACCTCGCCAACTGATTGACATTCCTCAGATTTTTCAATTTGGTGCGTGTGTGTGTGTGTGTGCGTGTGTGGTCTGCTGGCATATTGAACATTCAAGTTCAGATCATGCCAGCGCCAATGTCATTCGCTAAGCTGTCGGGGCCAACAGCAGCGAACGGATGCTGAATAGCGTGACAAGACCCGGAACCCTAGACGGTGTGGCTTTGCACGGCAACTTGCCCATACCGTCTTCATCACAGTAGCAGCTCAGAAGCAAAAGAGTCATCACAGGCGCCACATCCAAGACCAAATGATCCAAACTTAGGTGCATACCCCTTGATCATGCTGGACCCTCCAAAAAAACAACACTGAAAACTGAAAACAAGATGGCGGCACAATCCTCAAGCCAAGGAACCGATGGAGTTTGGTCAAACTTTCACAAGAAGTTTCTCAGCACGGACTGCAGGGCCTGAACGCAGCATGATTTAAGAAATACATTCAGCCAAAGAGCAGTTGAGACCGTTGTGGAACAAGAAATTTGCCTTCTAAAGACCGATCAAGTGCTCCGGGCTCAAAACCACCAAAGGATTTCTCGTGGGGCTGACGCAATCCCCCATGCATGGCTCAATTTCTCAATTTTGTAAATGTTTGGCTTGCAAGGACCATGCCACATGGTCGTGGAAGAACAAAGCCAAACAGCTGAGTCACATGGCGCATTCATCCCGAAAATTCTCGCGCACAACAGCAGATTCATTTGACTGCAGAAAACCTATTACGTGTCACAAAAGCCGAGGTCAGCCCCATTAAAGTGCTTGGGCCAGACTCAGACTCCTACTCGAAGGTGCTTCCTGAAAGTGTGACATTGTCGCTAAACAAATATTTCTCTCCAGCAAAATTCCGCAAGTAAACATGTCTGCCACTGTTTGTTTGACATTCACGCCTACTAATGATTTTACTAATGCTGGTGTACGCCAAGCTTCGCGCTAAAGACTTGGAAGCGAATCTCCAATCTCCTGCACCCTTATCCTGGAACTGAACAAATGCCCTCCTCAGCTTCTCATCACCGCTGCCTTGACCAAGTGGTCGCCCTCCTCAATCAGCTCGATGAGACAGATGTGTAGCCAGTCCGGCTGGACAAAAGACCTGCTAAAGCCTGGTGTTCTCATAAAAGTTTGCTGCGAAGAGACATGTTCCAAGAACTGCTCAATACTCAAGAGCGTGGCTCTGTGAGAAGTTGTTGGCCCGTGCTCTGTGTATATGCCTGGCCCCGGGGCAGTCGCCTTGCGCGCGATGCAGACAAAGTTGCTGACTGCTGGGTGTTTTGAAACACCTTTTCGTCACCTTTGCAAATCACATGATGTGAATTGCATAGACACCTCTGCACTCGCCAGCTATCGAACCAGTCCGGTCTGGCCAAGGCCCCCCCGTTCCAAGAAGACTCCGCATTGAAGCTCAGGCTGTGTGCTAGCCACGTGTCAAGCACTGCGGTAGTCTCCAAAGCTGTTTAGGGGTTGTCCACAACATATAGACAGGTCTTCTGCAATCCCAAAACTCTCCTTGGTATACAGCCGACCCAAAAGTCACCAAACCAAAAGTTCCTTTTCTGTGGCCGTCGGCGTCGTCGCCGTGAATGAGAATGGGAACTGTTTTGGAAAGGTCAGTCGCCCTCGGGCCGCAATGGCTTGCAATGGATCAAAGTCTAAAGACCCAAACCAATCAGAGCAAGCTTCAGGGTCTGAGAGGACTGGGTGGTCCTTGACTTTTTAAATAGCGCTTGGAATTGCAAAAGGCTTCAATCGCCTTTGCCTTAAGTAAAAGTGTCAGCGACCCACTTGCACAACTCAGTTCAACCTCTTCTTTCTGCCGCCCTCTGCTTTGTCCTCCTCTCTGGTCATCCTCTGCTCTGTCCTCCTCTTTCTCATCCTCTGAGCTTTCATCTTTGATTTGTCTTCCTCTCTGACATCCTCTGCTCTGTCCTCCTCTTTGTCCTCCTCTGAGAACTCATCCTCTGCTCTGCTCTTTTCTGCTTTGTCCTCCTTTTTGTGACCCTCTGCGCTCTCATCCTCTGCTTTGCCTCATCTCTGTCACCCTCTGCTGCGTCATCCTCGGCTTTGTCCTCCACTGAGCTCTCCTCCTTTGCTTTGTCTTCTTACCGTCCTCTGCTCTTTCCTCATCTCTGTCATCCTCTTGCCTGCTCCGTCCTCCTCTGCTTTCATCTCCTCCTTTGAGCTCTCATCCTCCGCTCTGTTTTCCTCTGCTCTCTGACATCCTCTGCTCTGTCCCCCTCTCTCTCCTCCTGTGCCTCCACTTCGGGATCCTCGCCCCCGAGAGACTTGTTGCTGACTCGTGGATCGCTCTGCTTCAACACCACCGTCATCGCCTGCTTCACGCCCTCAAGACGATGAGGATGACCCAGGAACAAGCCCACGCAGCGTGTAGAGGACAGGGCGCAAAGCGGAGTCGTCCTCTGCTCTGTCATCCTCCTCCTCTGACCTCTCATCCTCTGCTTTAGTGCTTTGGACATTTGTGGTGAACTGTTGGAAATGTTCGAGTCTTGTGGCGTGTTTGTGAAGTTTGTGGTGTGAAGAATCCTGCCTCCATCGTGATGTGATTCGCCCGCTGGACCTCGATGGCAGGCTGCTGGAACCACAGATTGCCCTTAGCCACCGGTGTTGGATGGGATGGTTCCACCTGGCTTGAATGAAATGTACTCCAAGATCCTTCAACCAGAGTTTCCCAAACCTTGAAATCTTAAGGGGAGCCCAATGAGTTTAGGGTTGAAGGGGTGCCCAATGGACACCCCTTCGATGTACCTGGTATACTGTATGTATGTATTTTACATTCCAAACTACAATTTACCTCTTTACACACGCCCAAATTCACACACAGCCTCTTCGTTAAACGTTCCACCGCCGGTTCCCGGACCGGGTGGGGTCCGACAAGCCATCGCTGCCAAGGGCCTTTGTGGGGCCGAGACGGAAGGGACAAGAAGAGGTCGGTCACAATGACGTCCTTTTGGGGGAACCATAGAGGGCCCGGTGCGAGGCACCATGTGCCAAACTCGGTTCTTCACTTTCGGAGATTTTAGGGGACTCCCGGGTGTCCGCTCTGTTAAACAACTGACCGATAATGGTTAAAAGGCCATGACTCGCCTCGCCAGGAAAGACCCAGGTCAGCTTTGCTGGACATGTTTTTTTCACCGCACAGGTCACTCGAAATCAAGAGTCTGTTGGGTCAGTTTCTTGTAGCCCAAATGTAATGTTCAATGTGCACATGGTTGCTTGCTGACAAGTTTAGTTTTGTTTGTTGTTAGTTTTCGGAACTGAATCACCAGCATGACAGCATATGTTCTTGGTTGAAACATCTAAACTCCAAACCCTTCAAACATACCACTAGAAAAGGGTGGATCCTGTCCACTCTGTATTGCGCAACCCCCGCAGAATAGTTTGCTCACTTTTCTTGGATCTGGAACAAAACCAACTTATTCAAGTTGACTCGGAAGCAAAAACACGATCCCCTCATTCGTATGACAAGTATAAGAGATTTGAGTGTATTTTAAACCAATGGGTTTTGCTGTATTTTCCTCTTCCAGGGTGTCTTTCGAAGGTCTCCCTATTTCAATACACACCCAATTGGCTCAAACATTCTCAACACGCTCCGCCCACGCTCCGCCTCCTCCGGCTTCACCGTGTCTGAGCACCTGGCCCAAGTATGGCTCCGCGCTCCGCCCCTTCTCGTGTTTTTCGGCGGCCCAAGTATGGCAAGGTCTTTAAATGTACGTATTTAATCAAATGGAATGTTCTTGGGCATCCGAGTACACATGCATTTCTACAAACAGGGCTTTCAAACGAGTTCACATGATTTATACTATGGGGGGTGGTGCACGTTCTGCAGGGTGCCTGTTTCATCTGCTTCTGAGTTTTCTGAATTCAATCGTATAGTGCATCCTACCCTCTGGATTTGCATGATAACATCTTGATGACGACAGGGTCATAGCACAGGTCTTAGGCTAGTGAGATCTAGCAAAGAAAACTCACACAAAAACACTTCATTTGTTACTTGTTACAACTCATTACATTCTGTCCATATGTCCACCACCTCTTGAATCAAAAGGGATTCCGGATCTTGCACAGTCTCATTCGCAAGACACTGGCAGCACAGCACGACACTGTGCACTGCCAGCGACGGAGAGTCGAGCGTATCCGAGCGTGATTCGTCGTCACCGGACGAAGCACGACGGGACATGGCGAAGGGTCAAACCGTTCCAACCGATTTCGCCGAACCCAACAAGGTGGGTGCGGAACATTCGAGGGGACCACATTGCACACCTTGGACTTGCTCAGACCCGGACATAGAATAGACATGAGGAGTCTATATATATATTATATATTCATTCAATTGGAAAGAACTTCAGCTATCCCGGTCTTTCCTTCCGCCCAAATCCAGGACCAATCAAACTCAACCAGCCTTTCCATACAGAGCTTGGTGATACTCTTCAACTGATCCTGTGCATTCCCGTCTATTGGGTGGTCTTGGCCATGGATACAAGTTATCCCTCACCCCTGGGCTGTGAAACTCCTTACAACAATCACATTCCAAAGCAGAACAAGAATATGGATAAAAACTCGAGGGGCTTGTTTCTAGACACAAAAAAACGGCAGGCCCCTCTAGCTGACCTGTTCTTTACTCCTTGCAAGGAAATACATATATAAGTAATCAAATTTTCTGAAGAAAAAGGCATGTACTATCCTGTACTCACACGATGGACAATCTTCATGTCACAATTTCAAGCGCATCGTCCTAGTTGGTTGGGTCCATGCATCATACACAGGGTCACTCAACCAAATCTGCGACCAAACACTTGCAGTTTATAGTTGCATCTGCACTGGCACTGGTGCTGTGACAGGCATAATCACCCGCATATGTTCAAGACACTTTTCATGTCCAATCAAACTGCGTGCAAGAACTGCTCACAGTCTGCAATCTTGAGTGTCATCCAGCACGTCTAATTCTGCAGTCTCGTTCTGCAGCCTTGAATACCCCAGCAGGAACGCTATGAGCAATACAAAGGAACATATTAGGCTCCACCGTATAAACAGAACATACATGCTTGTATGCGACCAATGTCTAAACTTTGCGCGAATGCCCAAATCTCCAGGAAGTCGGAGAAAACAAGTTTGCAAAATATAAGTGGTCAAATCAGGCGAGGCCAAGCTCTGTAGCTGCACCAATGCAAGATAAAGCAAATCCCAAATCAATTCTATTAGTTCCACTAGCTTTCAGATCAGGCCCACAATGAAAGCGTATGTTTGAAAGTGCCAGAGAGACGGGTATCATGGCACCCTAGCTAAGAAGAGCAATCTATTCAGAAGCGACGAGTGAAAACAAACAAAGCAGTGACAAAAACTCGAGAACAAAAGGGAATATGACGGCAAAACCAATGCCTGTGGAGAAAAAGGAACTGAGAATCGAACATAGGCACGTACTTCAACAAAACGATCTGGGTTTTGTCGAGCACAACGGATCCGAAACAAACAGCGGTCCGGCCATGTAATCACCACTGACACACTAAAACACATGCAAACAGACGGAAGGAAGACCGCAAGCAAGGCGCAGCAATCAACACGCACAAAACAAGATAAAAACAAGAATTGCCAGCAGCCAGAAGTGTGTGTGTGTGTGTGTGTTAGGGCCCTCATGCCCAGCTTCCAAAAGCTACAACTCGAAAACACATCCATGACCATAGTCCAGGTTCGTAGGGTGTCCCATAATCTATTTAAAACATAACACATTGGACTTCCTACTATCGCTGCAACCCGGCCGTGGAACAATAAAAAATCACTGACAACTGTCCTGTTCGGCGCGCGCGGTGAGCACCACCGCGTCCGCCACGGAAAGCCCCGACATTGCACTGGGGCGACGGAGGGCGAGCGAGGGATGAGTCAGGACGTTGGGGGGAAGAAGGGGCGATGAAAGAAACCACCGGACCTCGCAGCTGATGTAAATTATGCATGTTTATGGGAAAACAATGCCCTGTAGTATTAGGAAACATCTATAAACATCTGCTATACATGTGCATGCTCATGCATGCTCTTTCCATCTTCCTCTGAACCATTGCTGTTTTTGTTTTCCTTCCCTTCTTAGGTGTTAATGTTCTCCATTTGTCTTAATTGGCATTACACATGGCCAGAACATGCCAGACCTATGGTCCCACAATGGACCAAGTCTTTGTACTTGGCCGCACGGAATGTGTCACGCAAACTTCTTTTGGACTTGGCCGTTTCAATCTGAATGAACAACTAATTGGGAATCACCCAGGACAAAGGTAGAATATGAAAAAACCACGTGAACTCACCAGCTGCGCTGCTGGTCTTTCTCGTTGTGGAGTCGGCGATCGTCGGACCTTCGACCGGGATCAATGATCAACGGAGTGTTGGAGGAAGAGGCACCAAGGCGCCACCCCAAAAACGGTCTGACCTTCCACCCTGTTTTCCACTGGTGAATTCATTCTCGTCAAATGGACCAAAATCTGGCCAATTCTTTGGGGGTTGATGTGATGAAAGGAGTCGGACCACCCAAAGTCCTAATTCCAAAACAGTCTTCCCCTCAGGGCGAAGACCAGTATCAACAGGACACCCAGGAGGTGTGCGTAGCCTGTCTTGTACTGGTAGATCATTGTCTTCATTGCTCACAAGACTCAGAGTCTCTCCAAAGACTTGCTCGCTCAGTGGTCGTGCACCACCAACGGGTGCAAGAACACCTCTCCCACCCCTCTCCAGAAGCGTTGCAAGGGACGTGCCTCATGTCTGTGGGAGACTTGGAAGAATCCCCACAAGCGACGGGATTGAGCAGCTTGTGACACACTAAACCTCACATACCAGCCGAGTCTAAGAGCTCCAACGACCTGATGCGACCTGTGGGTTGGAAGAATCTAAACCGTTTGGGTTAGGCAGTCCTTGGTTGTGTCTCCAACTCAAGCCTATCAGAAGGGTCTTGATAGGTCTGAGTCTTGCTTTCAGTCCCTTCTTCAATCCGTTCCAAATATGACAAGATCGTGCGAGGAATTCACAGCGCTTGACCACAACATGCTCAAACACTGGATCTTAACATTCACTGGATCTTAGCATTTCATCGACCGTTCGCTGTTGAGCTATCATTCTCTTGAGCCAGCAAGGCTCAGCCGGGGACCATGACGCGCGCACCCTGTGCACCTCGAAATTGCAAGTGTGCAGCATAGCACAGCTCACTGTCACACGAAGTGCCTGTTTCCTTGTTGTAGTTCCGTTCCACATGCCTTTGAAGACATGGTGAAAACCCTTTCATGCTGTAGAATGAGAGCCAGCAACAAAAGCAACGCAAATTCAGTACACACCTGCAATGGAAGCAACAAAAAATTCGACACCCGGTGTCAAAGTTACCCAGTCTCATAATTGGTAGCCCAGTCTCGGGTTTCTGCTCTCAAGAAGTGCATATGCAGCAACCCACCATCAGTCGATTCGACTCACCCACCTCAGCGATGATATACTTCAGGGTGATCCAAGGAACTCCTGGTTGAGATTCCAAGTACATCTGCACCTGATCTGCGGGTCTGGAGATCGGAAACAGGTTCAAAAGAACAAAATGGTCACCTTTGGACACAGTTCTCCAACCCCAACCCCAAGTGGCACAATATCTCCATAGAGCTCTCCATCGACCCAACCTAGGATCAGCAAATCATGTAAAGTCTGGATTAATAAACCCCCTCTAGTTAATCCGAGCCCACAAAGCCCCGGAAATTGCCCAAAATGTAAAGTCGTATTGGTGGCTTCTTTCTCCCCCTAATTGTCTAGTTGGGCACCACATGCCCAACTAAGATGCCCTCGAGGTCGGCACAGAAGCCGGTGGTTCTCTCGTCGTCGTGTTTGCTTTTGTTGGTGTTGTGCATCGAGGCTTCTGGGAGTCCTCATGACTATGACTTCCCCCCCTTCTGCCTTGTTTTCTGAACTTCGAGCGGTTGAAGGTAAAGTTGAGGGAGTTCTCAAGCTTCCCACACTATGACGACTGATGGTTTTTCCAGGTGCTCAGAACAATTGCTGAGGTATATTTGCTGCAGTTTGGAGATACACCACAAGAAGCGATACATGTACTCTTTTGAGTCCAATCAATAAGGACGTCCGACTCTCAGATCCGACTCTCTGGTCCGAGGGTTGACCCCTTAACCAACCCAAACATGGTCTACTTTGGGTCTTTGGAAGTGCGGCAGGTGCTACTTATGCCTATTGATGTCGATTTAGAGTTGACCAGAAAAATACGGCTCTTGCACTACCGATGGGGAACAAGTTCACTAGCAAAACATAGCAAGACCAAGTGAGATGAGAAGTGTGTTGCCTTCAAAAGTAGATCCGATCTTCGCCACATCCCATCTGCTCCGCACCTGTTCCCTCGAAACCTGAGCCGGTGAAACCGGACGACTCGAAACCAACGGGTGTGAAACAGGATGAGCCTTCGCACTTCAGGTGTTAGGCATCTCTTCAGATGGGAGGGAAAGGGGGTATCGGTATGGAGTGGCTGGATCGTTTCCCCTGATCTCCGTCCGTGAGAGATCGGAGTAGAACATCTGGAGCACCCGCGGAAGCACATTGCAGAGATGTCTCAAAGACTGCAGGATCGATGTTTTGCATCTTCACCTGGGGTCCTGCAACCTTGCCGGGGCGGCCAATCGTCCCCAGTCCCTATAAGCTTCGCCCCGGTCTCACTTTGAAACGGTCCTCTCAAGCTTCTTGTGAAGGCGTTGAAACGAAGAAATGTACATGGGCCAATCGCTGACAATCATACTTGACCCCGGGCAAGGGGCCAGACCACTGATGTTCCTGTATTACAACTGTTTCCTCAAAATACAACTCCATAAATCACAATAAATCACCAAAAGTCATCCTCTAGGTTCCCTTTTCACTGCCGTGGGTCCGTGAGCCAACTGCACCGAGGGTGCTGGGGCCCATGGCTGGGTCTCTCACGGTCTCCCCAAAACACTCCAAGGATATATATATATATATATATATCTATCTGCTCATGTATCTATACACCTCAACTAAACTTTTAAGACACTGCAAAGACCTGGAATATGTATCTATATATAGCTATATCAAGTCAACTAAACAAAAAAGCTAAAACCTCAACTCACCTCACCTCAACCACCCCTGCCCCAACTCCTCGTCCGCTCCGAAAACGTCGCTGTCGCCTGGAAGTCGCTGTCCATCCACTCGTAGGGCACGTTCCAACCTGAGGGCAGCGATCACCGCGTCGCGCACCGACGTCCATTGCAGCCGTTTTGGAAAGGAAGGGTCCAATGTAACAGCCGTTCAAAGGCTGGAATTTGGACCTCTAGTTTCGACCAACCCACCCGAAATAGATGGGAAAGAATCTGCGATCAAAACTAAGCTCAAATATGTTCGAGGTATTCCATCATGTTGAGGAAATTGGAGAAGCACGTGCAGGTAAAAGCAACAAATGCATCTTGCATCTCCTTGACTGTAGATCGTGACAAGGATAGACCATCTTTTCCAAACAACTTCTCCGGGTGTCCATAAGGTGTTGTTTTTTAGTTCTCGGAAGTCAGCAGAAAAGTGGGAATTTCGATGACCCTCCGCAGTTCCTAGCTTGCACATGCAAGCTAGAAGGTGTGCTGCCTTTGAATATGATCGCTATGCCTCGGATTTGGTGACCCAAAAGGCACGACACGCCAGCAAAAGGCCAGGTGTTTGGACCAACGTGGCCCTCCAATAGGTGGTGATGTAGCAAGTTGAACAAATGTTTATCTCTGTGGATTGGGTCTAGCCGAGTCTACCTGGGCCCAGTGGATGATGATGGTTCAGTTGCAGGCTTTGTTCAAAACTAGTGATTTGCTTGTGAAACCTGACTGCTACAGGTAATAATAGGACAGACCCAATCTGTGGATAAGAACATTCCAACTCTGCATGCGAACCCATTCCTTCCCGCTTGAACACGTTGGACTCGAAAAACCGGTACGATCTATGTGTGTTGCTCCGCCACGTGTGACGTGTGACGTCGCAAGTCAACAATCAACAGCGCCTTAACATATTTTGCATGAAGAGAAGAAGTGACCTTTCACATCCCACATGCCGTGACCGATCTACTAGAGTATCAAGACATCACATAAACTTCATGAGGCTCCCTCAACCTGCAGGTCTATTTCAAGCTCAAATCTCTTTGGGGTGTACCCCCTGCTAGTGTCGTAGGTTCTGCCTGTTAGAGGAACCTAGTCCCCAACACCCTTCAGTTTGCCAACCCAACGAATGTACTCATCTCATCTCAACGCTACTCAGTTCTTATGTTGGGTGAAATTCGCGCAATCCCCTTTGAGCTCCTGGAAACCTTGGTGACCAACATCTATAGAGCTCCTCATGACCTTCCTTATGACCAACATGTACGGGTTCACGGCATGGCTGATTGATCCCAATTCTTCCTACCACACACCACACACCACTCCACCCCACTGCGGCCGCCACCGCGGCCGCCTACCGCCTACCGCTTACCGTGGAGCCGAGGAGCCGATGGGACCGAACTTGCGGCGTTCGAGGATGGCGGCGTGGAAGAAGGCCAAGGCATACCTCGGGCGTGAAGACTTCGCGCCTGACTTGATGCGCCCAAGGGTGCACCGTGAAGTGTCTTCAAAAGATGCAACCCTGCTGAAGGTGTGTAATACTTTATTACCGCCCCAAACGTACCAAAACGGTCTCATATTTCATTGAAATTGAAACTGGTCTGGCCTTGAAACTGGTCCAAGATGTGTTCCTCCCTGGTTCGCAGCCTCCATGTGGCCCCGATCGGTTGGCAGCCTGCGCTTTCTTGAGCCCTTGGGGGTCTCAGTGAGTGAGTTGGCACCAAACGCGAAGAACATGGATTGGTTAGTATATAAGTTAGGTTTTTTTTTGAACAGTTTTTCTTTTTGAACGCAAATGAACCCAATAGAGGTATATTTACCCAATGTGCAACGTGTCTTGTTCTCGACCTCCTGATCACAAAATCCCACTCTCAGCACACCCTGTCAAGGCGTCCAGCAATGCACGCAGCTTTTGTTCCCTGATTTGCTGCTGGTGATGGCTTCAACCACCGTGACCCTTGCAAGGATCTGGTCCGAATATGCCATCAACATGAATTTGGTAGCTTTATGTCCACTTTGAATTTGGACACAATGTTGCTTAAGACTTATAAGAACACTTTTAAGGTGCTGATCAAAAACCCTGAAACAGCTGGATGCATCACAAAAGTGAAACCTTTGACCGGCCTCCACCCCGTTGATTTTGTTGAAGAATATGTTCCATTGTCCAGAATACTTTGAAGGAGTAAAGTTTGCGCATGAGTAGCCACCAACTGAATTGACATACACCTCTTGCATCTACCGGCTGGCATGAATCAAGGGACTGGGCGTGATTCGTGAGCGCGTTTGCTCACACTCTTGCACGTGTGGCCTTCAAGAATTGATATTGATTTACAGTCTCCCTTCTGCGTTCTCACCCTGTGGCTTCCCAAAGCAATCTCTAAACGCACCAATTTCAAAAAGAGCAGGTGTTGTTGAACCTGCAAAAATTAGCGTTTGGCCTCTCCTGGTTGATACTCACTGTGAAACTTGGACATTTTGCAAGCACAGTGTTCCTTCTGCTTGTGTGAAGGTACTCGAGACAGGTTGCCCCCATCCCATCTCCAAAAATTATCCAAAACAGTGGGGTCACAAACGACGGCAGCTGGAACAAAAAGAACAAAACAGCAACATTGGAAACTTGATTGGTACCCCCTTCGACGAAAACAACCCCCTTCGACGGATCCAAACCATGGAGTTTGGGGACGCGCGGATTTGAAGCGCGGGGTGCTGCTAGGAGCCAGCTAAGGGTGCTGGAGCCAAAGGTGCTCCATGATCAAGCTTTGTTTCAAGGGCTCCTTCTAGGGCTTCATCCTTCATCCTGAATCTCTCTGGTTCCTTCTATATTCGTACCTAGACTCATTGGTGAGAGGTAAATGGAAGATCTGCACTTGGCCAAAATCACCAACTGGTTACCAGGAAAGAGATCGACCAACAAACATAAGTTTTTGCCCAAAGTTCTAATCTGGAATCGGTGCAACACCGGGAATTCCGATAGAGTTTGTAATCCACTATCAATCTTAAGATTAAAGCTTGATGAAGAGTAGTGTTTATTATACAAACTTGATGATGTTGGATTGTTAATCTTAATCTTAGGATTAAATGTTGGATGGTAAGCTTGATGAAGCCAATAAACATACCATCCAACATCATGTTCATTTGAGTGCCAAGAGGCACCTTTTACGTGCGTCCCCACTTTTTGAGTCTGAAAATCACCAGTTTGGGATATAGTTTCTTGTCAGTATCACTGAGTATCACATCAATCAATTCTTCAAGGCCACGACCGTGCAGTCAGCGCTTCGGCCGGATAGTTGTCGGACTGATTCGACATCAACGTTGCTGCACTGTTGGCGTGGCAGCCCCACGATGTTGGCAATTCGGGCCATGCGAGGAATCAATAGCCGCCCAAAGAATTCTGTAAACCGCGTTCCGTGTGCCAAAGAGGTGCTTTTCATCATGGCTGCCTGGCTCCAAGCAATCCTAGTTGGAACCCGGGGGGCCCAGCGAATTACATTGAAGTCGCAAACAACAGTCTGGTGGGGGGGTGGCTCCTGGGTTAATACCCTGCCCCCACAAGCATGATTCAGGGTACATCATATGCTCGCGGCATTGCAACACGCCATGCCCAGCATGCCAGGCGACGCGGAATAATAAGGGTACATCATGGTACTTATAAATTGCACACAACAAGTCCTGACCTCTGACACTTCCTGGAATGGACGTGGAGTGAACACCACCTGTTGAAAATGGTCGAAATCGGGGCTTTCCATCCACTTCCATTCTTCCAGGGAGTGTAATGAGTCACATACCAAAACCATGTTTGTTCACAGCTTACGGGCAGCTAGTGGGCTAACCAGGACTTTGATTTTGGAAGACCCTGGTAGCAACTGGTAAGTATCAAAGTGTATTCCACATGTGCAACTGATGCCGCCGCCCGAGGTGAAACCACGTGCTTGGGCCGATGCTCCTCTGATTGGGCATTCTTAGGTGCATAGTGCTATGTCTGAAAGATTCAGCGGGATCCAAAACAACATGATGACAACACTTCGAGAGATGTATTTAACAAACATGTGGATCCTCAACCACCCTAAATGAACCACAATGGATGAATGGTCCATGTGTAAAAAGTACTGAAGAGTGTTCAGCTTTGACCGATGTCCACGGGATGTTCGCTCCATTTCACTCTGAATACAAAGTAGCCTTTTGCTCGGGTGCACGTCCCTACGAGGCATTGCTCGGCCCTCATGTATGCGCCACGTGAGTGTTGTTCAACGCGGAGATTCCTATGTTAGGCTCAAAAAGAGTGGCCCCTCCAACTCCACCAACAATTGCTGAAAGAAGACCATTGGCAACGATTTACAGTGTTCCGTGTATCTTTGTTTGTGCTGGATGTGTTTCCACAAAAAGCGTTGTGCATGTAGCAATATATGCTAACCCCTTCTGACGCCAGAACTTCTCATCTGCACAACTTACCCTTCCAGCACTCGTTTTGTTCTGCGGCTCTGGCAACACTCACTGGTCCGGGACAACTCCCAGCCCTAGTAGCTCATGAAGCTGGATCGATGTAAACACTCTGGCCCTGAAGCTCCTCGAGAAGCAGTTTCGAGCCACCCTTTTGGGGTGAAGAGATTAGAATTCGGGTTCTCAGTAGTGAAACAAACACTGCGGAGGCTTTGGTATCCCAAAAAATGAGGGGTGCCAAACTTGGAGGATTGGGGTGCATGCACATCATCCACTCACTGGATGGGGAAAACCATCCTGGCATGGAACTCCTGGCATAAATTGCACTTATCTGGGAACCCAAGTAAGGGATGACCCGATCGGCCGATGGGGTCTGAAACCTATCCTTCAAGGGGGGTGCAAGTATGACATCCGAGCAAGGTACTACCAGGGGCCCCTTAGAGGTGTAGTAATAGCCCTTGGAGGTCAAGGGCCAAGGGTTTCCAGTAACCACACCTTGTGGCCTTGTGGGCCCTGGTACATGCATATGCTGCCAGGAGTCGCCAGAAACTTCCAGCTCACGATGAACTTATACTTGTACTGTTTGAAAGAAACAACTCCATGCATAGTGAGGTGAGCACCCTGTAGAAGGCTCATCACACCACAGCTTTTGAAGGCTCACCAGTCAGACCAGTCAAGGATGGCACCAGTGAGACCATCAGAAAACACTGCTCGGTGACGTCAGACTTTTGGGGCTTCTCCAGACGTCCCTCGTCTGTGGGGATGTAGTGCTTCTTGTCGTCAACCTTAATACAGTACTTAAGTCAGACAGGCTTAGAATAACCCTATTGTCAGCCACGTCACCAGCCAGGGTCTCCTGGTCCCCACAGCAGCAAGCTGCCGACATCTTCGCCCTGCTTGGCAGCCTGAGAACACAGCGACCGTGGATTCAAATCATTATATATTGGGTCTATCCTAATACCTGTAACAGTGGATGATGATGGTTAGTAAAGGCCTTGTTCAAAAATAGTAATAATTGTTTACCGACTGTTACAGGTAATAGGACAGACCAAAATTACATAATTAATAAATCTGTAACACATCCACCAAAAGCGCTGGCACGCTCATCACAGTGCTATCACCTACTGCCATTCTAGAAACACATCTAACGACCTCCGGATAGGAAACCCTCCCCCCCTGACCATCCACCAGTTGAAACACAAATCAGGTCCCAAAGACACTCTCATTGAGCTCCACTCTGGAGTGTCTCCTTGAAGTGGTATAGTCAGCCAACTGGTCCCTCCCCTGCCATCAAACCCGACCCAGCTTGGGGTTGGTGCCCAAATGGCGTCCGAGCTCAGCAAAGGCCCGTGGTGTGCACCTCAGACCGTGGGAGCAACGACCCGTCCGTGGTGCAACAACGGGTCCACCACGCGGTCGCTCACGTGCAGAAAAGAAAGGGAACTGCATGGAACTGGTGGTGGAAAGGGTCATGTTAGTGAGAGGTGTCTCAGGAAGCATGTACACAAGGCACACTCAGATTGATGGGCGTTGGACAAGTAATTAGCCGTCTTTGGTGGGGACTAACATCGAAGAACCTGTTCCTTTTATGTTCATTGAACTCTGGCACGTTCCTTGGAAGCTGAACATGAGCGCTGAGGGTTTTGCAACAATTCCATAACAAAAGTATATGTTGGTTCCAGGTGCTGGACGGAATCTGTCTACAAAGTAAACAGAAATATCAACTATCAACTCCCTATTTTAGGTAGAATATATATATGTGTTTCTCCCTATATTGTACTCTGCCTAAAATCTTGGTACAAAGCTCCAGCTGGGCTGTCAGAGTTCGAGCTCCACGTCTTGGCACGTTGCAGGCAGGTGCAAATGGCTGAAAATAACTGTTGGATATCATTCAAGCATTCAGCTTTTTTCTTTCTTTCTATGTGCGCACGGTGTCCGAAGACTCAGCGCCTTGCCGAGTTGAATTCTGAATTAAAAGTGGGTGGAAGTCGGGGCCTTCTACCGTATGTTCATCGACCTCTGCAAGATGCATGGCTTTCAGCCATGTAGCATCGTGCGTGGGTGGCCCCGACATCTGAGTAGCCCTGTTGAACCAACGATCGAACAACCTAGCAAGAAAAGAGCAAAAATCCTTAGGATACTCCTTCAATGAGCTAGTGGCCCAGCCCTGTTCACAAAGTCCGATCGAAGTAGTCTTGGGGCAACTCGTCGTTCTGCTAGCCTGTTCTACCTCTAATATTGTATCAGATGGTAGCCCTGCTATCAGCAAGTTTGTCGGTTTAGCACTTTTGGCTCCGTAATGTCCCTGTAGCACTCTCAGATCCTGGAAAAGTCCCACTTGCCTTAGCCAGCTCATCAGCGCCGTCCTCCAGACGCTCGGAGCTTCACGGTGAGTGGTTCGAAGCTCCAGTGGGTCCTGCGGGTGTTCCAACACCGCAAATCCTCCACTGATTGCGACTTCCAGCATCACCAGAGCAGCGAATCCCATGAGCTCGTTCCCAACATCAACTTGCTGTCCTTCACGAAAGCTGATATCGACTAACCCCCATGGGAACCGGCGAGTTCTCAGTGGTCTGGGTGGCCTACGGTGTCCTGAGACCGCCTGAAAGCGGGCTATGGACCACGTTTCGCATGGCGGGCCTGCGAAGGCCGCCGCGATTGCACCAGCACGGATCACTCGAAGGATGTCTTCTTGCTGGCTGAGATTCGTAAGGTCACCATGCTTAGTGGAGACCATCACGTCGAGCGAAATAACGAACAGTACTGCACCTGTTGGGATGGTTAACTCCTCAAGTGCTTCTTGAAGGTCACCAGTTCTTCTACGTCCACTGAACAAATGCAGGATGTATACCTCTTGAAACACCTGGCTGGGATGAGCTTCAACAGGTTCAATCGAAATTTGCTCTCTTTCAGCTTCGTTGGTTGGCAAGTCAAGAGAAACTCCCGATTGCTCCTTAGTGAGAAGGAAACCTTGCAATCGTCTGACAACCTCCTGACAGGCCAGTTGACTATTACTTTGTTGTGATTGTTCAAACTCTGTTGCCATCTCTTGAAGAACGGCTAAAATGTCTTGGATTGGCATCGGTCTAGTTGCTACACTGAAGAAAGCATCAGCTAACTCCGCACCAAAGAGCTCTTTTCTTTCAAGAGGAACGAACTCTTCCAAAGTGTGATTCAGGTCAGTTCGAAGATTCATTCTGTCTCTCTGGATCAGCTCAACAGCTGCGGCTGCTTGTTCTCCTGTTCGCAACCACGGAAGTTGCGGATGTCGGGGGTGCTGACTGCTTTCTTCATGGAGGAGAGCTGCTCGGTTCTTCCAGAAATATGTGCAACATGACTGACTATACCTTAAATGGTGCTTAAGGGACAAAGTGGAAGGGTACTGTTTGGCACAGCACCAACATGTTGTCCCTGTGACAGCCTCACCTTCCATAGTACGGTAGTCATGGACAATGCTGGCATGGAGAAACCAGGCATTTTTCTTGTCGAATCCCTTGTGACATAGGAGGCAGTATTGCTTCCAACTTGTCTGCAACTGAGAGCGAGACTTGGAGTGTGAAAGCGCAAGAACACTGAGAATTCTTCTGTGCATCTCTGCTACCTTACAATCACGAAGTCGAAAAAGGCGCCATCTCTCAGAGGCTCTCTTCACCATAGCTTTCCAGCTGGGCCCTTTCTCAGTGAAGAACTGTCGGCATGCTTGGAGGGCCGTAAGGCCATCAAACCCTCTTTCCCTTCTCAAGGCTTCATGGACCCAATGAATCGCTTCACGATAGACTTGGGCTGTTCCTTCATCAAGGTGCACAACGGACCATACAGGGTCAGGCGCATGCTCCATCATGGTAATGTAGTGTCTGGCTCGAGCAGCTTGCAAAGCATCACCTGGTTCTGAACAACCGAGTTGCCGGCAAACTTCGCCCTTCGATATATTCTTCTGATGTTTTTTGAGACACAACCTCCACAGATTCCAGTATGAAACTGTGTATTTCTTGTGATCGGCTGTGGACAATGCTGGCCAGGCGCCTACGCCCCATGAAAAGACAGACATGACGATTGTCCGAAACAGTTGAGTCTTGATGGCAGTCGAAATATATGCAGGTCGAAAGACTGTTCTTGCTGCTCGCCAATACGCTTGTCTGGCTTTTGCATACCGAGTGGCAATTTCCTGAGTCAGATTGCCTTTGAACGACAGAATCCCCCCCAGGTGCTTGTAATGAGGTACAAGCGGTAATTGCAGTCCTTGTTTTTCTGTTAGCACGGGCAGCTCTGCTTGGGGTTGGCCAAACAACTTGCGTCTCACAGAAACGGATCCTGCCCCTCGCAAAAGCACTAGGGCCGCTGTCTTGGTTGGTCCACAGGAAATTTCCATGCCGATAGAATGCAGCTCATCAACAAGCACCTGGGTGACTCTCTGCAAGTCACTCCACACTGAGATGGGAGATTTAAGACTCAACAACAGAGCTATATCATCTGCCCACGTGACTTGTAACAGAGAAACATCTCGGTTTGGAACCTGCTGGGGACAGACTTCTCTTTCAAAGCCTGGAACTGAGGTTGTAAGGCATTCGCACTCCAGAGTCTGCTGGACTTTCAAGAGTACTTGTGACAACAGGACATTGAAAACAACATCTGCCCAGCTATCCCCTGGTCTTGTCCCTTGCTCAGTCGCCACTACAGTGTTACCATCGACAGAGAACCAAGTTCCACTCAGGCTTTCCTGTAAAACTTGCTGTCTTGGAATGGATTGGGTCAGCGCTGCATACGCCGAACGACCTTTCAGGGCATCGTGGAGTGCCGGCATGACTTCAGGTCCAATTCCAAGCCGATGAGCAACTGCAGCAATGTCTTGATCGGACACATCTGCTCCCGTGGCCACTTCACGGAGTGCTTTATAGAAAGCAGAAGCAATGTCAACAAAAAGTACTGCGGCACTCTGCTTGCTTGCTTTTCTCCAACGCAAAAAGGATCGAGTCAATTGTGCCCCAAACTGCGCTTGCTGATGCGGCTTACCTCCTAATTGCATCGGATGTCCGTGGTGCAGATAGGGGGCATTGATCCACTTGCGCAACCCGGCTCGTGTCAACTTGCCCATTACATCCATCAGAAGGATGCCTCCGTGGTTGGAACATTCACTCATAGCCCCCTTCCCTTTGTAAAGCGGGAAGAGATATCCCCCTTTCCAGGATATAGGCTCCTCGACACGAAGAGCCAGTTTCAGCGCCAACGGATACAGTATCTTGGAGGCTTTACCTGGCATAGCCTTAAAGATTTCGGCTGGCAGGCCGTCTGGTCCGGCCGCTTTGTCACGATGCGCTGATCGAATGGCGCGCTCGATAGCCTCGAGTGTAGGGATATCCTCGATCGAAAAGCAAGATGGCTTGCACCGGTCGATCTGTCTTTGCAGTTGATTATCTACAAAGTTCTCGATGTCCACTACGTGTCCGGCTTCAATGGAGGCAAAGTGCTCAGTCCAGCGTTTCTCTTGCTCGATTCGATTCAGAATCAGTTGCCCATCAATGTCGACTAGCTTAGGGAGTGGTTGGACGACTTGTGCTTGTCGCTTGGCTGGGCGCAAGACGGGTCGCAATCTCTTGAATATCTCTCCCGGTGGGCATTCATTGACATTCTTTGCGAGGTCTTCAAGAAAGTCTGTACGATCTTTTCGCAACCTCATCCGCAGCTCACTTGTCAATTTTTGAACCAACTGTATGATTTTAGCAAATCTGCAGTTGAATCTGTGGAGCCAGTCTCTGCTTTCAAAGTACAGTTCCTTGCCAGCTAAGGCTCGAAACGTCAATGACAGAAGTCGGTAGTGCTCAATCATCTTGAAGTGCGCACTGGCTCGTTTAGCAGAGACGAGGTCTTGGTACGTCTTTCTTGTCTCATCTTTAGTATATTGAGGCGTTTTGGCTTTTGGCGCTGGAAAGGCTTCTGCCATCGCCTCCTGCAAGTACTGGCTCACAGTAACTGCATGGTCACTTGCATTGACCCCCCAAGCTGGCTTTGGGCATTGGTCAAGGATGTCAAAGAGCACACTTCGAGGATCGCATTCCTATCGTACTTGTGTTTCTTCGAGAGCTTGACACTCCCTTGTTCCCAATACACATCAGCCATGGTGGCAACATGATCGACCCCAGCATGTCCTACATTGACTGTGGGATCAGTCCATGCTTGGATCCATGATCGTTTCCATTCACCGGGCAACAGCACATAGTCGATTCGATGCTCCTTCCCCGTTTGTGCATGCGTCCACGTGAACCAGGGTCCTGACTGGCAGTCCATAAAAGTGGATGGAGCAAATAACCCCTGTTGCTCAACGAAATCAACAAACATGGGCGTGTTGGTATTCGATGTGGCTTCGCACAGATCACCCAACTGGTCATTGGCAGGTCCTGCCCATTTTGCATTCGCATCGATTAGCGAAACTATATTCATGCATGTGCATTGACGCTTGATGAGGCTGTTGAGTTCATTCCACCAGTCAAGTCGTTTTTGCAACGGGTGCCCAGTGTGCGGTGCATGTGCAACAACAACAAGAAAAGTGCCAAACTCCCCTTGATAATGCACTAAGAGACATCTTGGATCGGCATGCAATACTACAAAGTCTCGCACATCTAGGCATCTAGATTCCTGGACTGGTATCTTTTTGGACACCCAGAGTTCAACCCCCAGGGTGCCGTTAGTCTCTGCCCCACTGCACAAGCGCAAGTGTGTGCTCGACGAAACGGCACCAGTGGTCGACCTGCATTCCTGTAGTCCAAGTAAATGGATGCCCTGTTTCTGAACCTGTTCCCTTAGTAACCTGGCCCGACCCGTCTCCTTGTTCATTGGCGGTGGCTGAGGGTCGAGGAGGGACAGTGCATTGTAACTGCCAAAACGAAGCTGACACTGTGTGACATGTTCATTCTCTGCCTTCCTGCCAAAGGCTAATGAAGCTCGGATTTGCACCTGCTTCTGAGCTGGGCTGGTGCGGGTATTCCAATGGAAAATGCCAGTACTCTTCGAAAACGGTGGTAACTGGTCTTGGAATTGCGGGTCACAAAACATCCACCAGAGTTGATTGGTGTCACAAATGGACTTTACAAGATGCGCCAATTTTCCTGCATCTGGGGATTGGGGCTTCTCCTCTCTAGCAGCTTTGGCGGTGGCATCCGCAATTTCATTGAACAGAATCCCCTGATGTGCTCGAACATGGGCATGGTAGATATGTGTATCTCCTTGTTGCTGTTCCAAGGAGAGAGCAAGTGTTCGCAAGAGTTGGCCCAGAGCCGTCTGGACATTATATTCCCCTAGCGCTTGCTTCCCTGGTACAACAGAATCCCATCGAAAATACACTTGCCCTTGCCACCCATAGGTTCTGGCAAATCGAAGGAGCCACCAGTGTCCCCAAACTAGGGCGACTTGTTCGGCAACCTGTGCTGTGAGCTTTGGAACCTCCACTCCAAGTCGCTCCCGAGCAGGTCCCCAAAACTGCATGATGGGAACCCCAATGTGCCAGGATGACCACTGCCCAACCAGCACGGTGCCCGTCAAAAGACCCGTCAGTGTATAATTCCAGAGCCTCCGCAAACAGCAAGTCTTCATTCCAACTGCAGACTTCCAGCTGACATGCTGTCGTTTTGAGACTTTCTTCCAGGTCAAGACTGTGTATGTCCCATACTGGTCGATCCGCTTCTGTAAAACTCAAGGATTCTTGAAGCCCGGCTTGCAGGAGACTCACAGATTGGCTCGAAAGGTCAGGACATGCATGTTCTCTCCTCATTGGTGTTGCGATCGGCCGAGGTACTTCTGTGCCTATGTACTGCATGAGCGACAATTTGGGCAACCTCCTTGTGACCTCATCCACTATGTAGATGTCGTGACCTTGTTGAACATATTTGGACATGGTGTTGAGTTGGTTGACAAACCAGTAGGTTGGGTTACCAGGTGGACGCAGTCCTAAGACAGAAGACTTGCTCCACATCTTTGCTGGCACAACATGACCTGAAAAGGAAGTGAGTCGGGCCCTTTCTGCAGCAAGGACGTTGCAAGAGCATGAGGTGGAGAAAGTTCATGTTCCCCTATTGTGTCACAAAAGGGCTGTCTCTGTCTGACATCGAGGATGAGTAAATCTCCGTCTTCCACTAGGAGATGTTGGGCGAAACGAATTGGTCGTCCATTCCAGCTGGAGTCGCAAACAACATGGTTCTGCTTGCACGAATCCAGCTGGCCACACAGCATGAGAAGTTCAAGTTCCGTCATGGACCTATCGACAACTTGCGACCAATACTGGTAACTTTCATGGATAGAGTCTCTGCAGACAACCGTGACCAAACGGGTCAACATTTGCGGCTGATCAGACCTGAAGACTACTACATTGAGATTGGCCTGAATTTCAGGGCACATTCTCCATGTTTCATGTACATCATACTGATCAAGTGCACGTATCGAAAATCAGTCCATTGTTTCTCTACCATTCTATAGAAACAGCCGTTAAGCTGCAACTCCTGTTTTGGGCCGCGAGCTGCAAAGGTCGAGTTAACATGACATCCTACTATGTGCAAGGTACAAAGTGTACATATTACATGGAGTGAAAATACACCCCCCTCAGCTAAGGTAGCTTTGCTCCCGAAGCTGGACGCGGAAAGTGCACGAGGGCTAGTGCAGGGCACGACAGTGATGTCGGCTCGAAGCTGCATGGCAGATGTGGATGCTAGCAACCCACTGCCAAACGTGGCCCTGTACGTGCATTTTAATTATTCACTCCCCGCCGCCAAAAGAAATTGAAAGTTTGGACTTGGGAGGAAAACCGCATACATATTGACAATGGATGTCATGCAATGAATTATGCTCGCTCAGGCAAAAGGGTTGAGACTTGGCTCAACTAACGCCAATGCCACTGGCTCCGACTCGAGCTCCAGTCCCACGAACGGCGATCCCACTGCCGCTGCTCGCCCCACTCGCTCCAGTTCCATGAGCTCCATCCCCACGAGGATGATGCTGATCCGGATGCACGTGGGCTCACCGGTGAGGGTGGCGGACCTCCTTTTGCCTTTGAAGCTGGAGTTCCATCACCTCCGGTAGAGGACTTGCGCTTGCCCTTGCTTTGCTGCTGGCGCTGCTCTTGAGTCTGCTTGTTGACCACGTCACGCCTGGCAGCGGAGAGGTTGTCATGGCATAGCTGGCGAAGCTCCTCCAGTGCGCAGTTTTGGCTCATCTGATGCACGCCGTCCCAAGCCAAAAGGCCACGATGGGAATCAGGCGAGTTGATGTACTCGATGTACTCGCGCAAGGAGAGAATGTTTGTGCGATAGATCACGCACCATTGCTCTGGAATGTAATCCATAGCTTGTGGAAAGCGATCGGGCACTACGTCGATGTAGGCCAGCCGTGCCAAAGAATGATCTTCGTCATATCCAAGGCCCAGGCTGACTTGCGCTTTGTTGCGCGGCGGGTTCGCCAAGTGAGCATGGCAAAGCCAATCCTGCCGCTGCGCTGCCCGATAGTCATAGCCCATTTGCAGCATTCGTTCCATAAACTGGACGTCATGCTCGAAGCGGTCCTCGATGCTTTGGAAGCCACACTTGTCTGCACGCTTCATGCGGCTGCGAGCATCTTGGATCATGATGGCTTCTGGGCTCATGTTCCCACGGCCACTTGCAGACACCACACGCAAACTGAGGCCAGCCTTGATGTAGTCGCTGACTGGGCACTCAGTGCGAGCGAGGCCGGCCCTCGCAAGCTGCTGCTTTCGGAGAACTGAAAGTCGGGTGACAGCTTCCTCCGGCAGCTCGGTGTTGGTGGCAAGTTCGGCTGAACAAATGTCGCAGTGGGTCATGCCCCTGAGGACTAGACCCTTGCACTGGCTGCACTCGACCTGGATCACCGTCAGCTTTCGTCCCTTCCGAAGTGTTGGGGCGGTGATCGGTGCATCAAAGCCAGGTGGCGGCCCCGCAGGCTCGGGCGGAGCATAGCCATCATAGGATGCAGCAGGTCGATCTTGCTCTGCCTCATTTGCAATGGAAGTTGGCGGAGTCGAAGGTGCAGCCTTGCTTGCTGGTGCCGCCTTGCTGGTCGCAGTCAGGGAAACAGGCATTGCTTTTGCGGTTGGCCGGGGCTCGCCAGTGATGGCGGCCCGGCTCTCACCTCCATCCGCTGGTGCTGCCTCAGGTAGGCCTACGGCACTTACCCTGGTCCAGAGTGTGGACTGGCTTTCGGTGTTTTCGACGGAAACGATGTATTCTGGAGGTACCGTGTCAACCGTCATGATTCCACCGGAGCGGTTCTGGAAAAAGATGAGACCGCCATCGACTGCTTCCCGAAGTGCAACGGTAAGCTGAATGGGATGCTTACCGCGGAGACTGCTTTGGTAGTCGGTCTCCGTGATGCGACTTGCAGCCAGGTACACATGGGCTCGATCGCTGCCAACAAACTCGCCCCCGCCTGGGATGAGGCCCTCCTTGATGATCCGCTTCCAGCACGCTGGCCTTGTGCGGTGGTAGGCCAAGACAGGGATCTCATCCGCTTTGGCAATGGGCTTCCCAATGAAGGGAGCTTTGGCTTCTGGCCTGAGCGCAGGACTACAGTACATCAGGGCTGCCGATCTGTAGTTGTCCTGTGCGCTCTTGATTGCGTGCTTGCTTTGGCCAGCAGCGGCACGCATCTTCAGAGGCCATAGTGCCACACCCTTCTCCTCGAGTTTGTGCCCTTCTCGAATGCCCAAAAACTCGAATCGGTTTTTCTTGTCCTTCGCTGCTATGGCGATCAAGTCTTTGACGGTGAGCGGCGGGGCACTGCGGTGATTCAGGCCGAAACACCTGGCTACTTCATCCAAGTCTGCGTAGCCATCTTCGTCGACCTCAAGTCCCACAAATTAATCGTGTTGTCGGACGACCTTGGATAGCTGGGTGAGCCAATCCTTGAGGGGTTTCGCGAAGAAAAGGTGCCCGCCATTGAGCTCCCATCCGCTCGCAAAGTGGAGCGGCAATTGCTTGTCACCAAGCTGGACCACTTGCTGGAAAGCGCCATCGATCTCGGCCATCCGGTATGCATACTCAGGGTATTGATCTGCGAGATACTGAGGGCACACAACGTGGCCTTCAGCAGCAGCCGGCGGCGATGAGGGTGCTTCAGGCTCGGGCTCACCCTTGACGGTGGCCGAGCCTTCTTCGCCATGAGGTGCGCTTTCATCTTCAGGTTCTTCTGGCACAACCTCTTCATATGGCGATACCTCCTCATCATCAATGGCATGAATGTCGAGCCATGCTGCCGGGTTCTCGCCGGTTTCAACACGATGGCTGAGTTCCTCAAGCGTCTGGAGCCGACCCTCATAGGTTTCTCGGCTGATGTCCAGCTCTGCAGCGATCTTCTCCTGCTCTTCCTCCATGACATCTCGGCGTTGCTGGAGAATCTTTTCTGCCGTGGCTTCATTTGCGACGAAAATCTCCGAAAGGTCTGGATCATTTTCCTCCCCTTCGGGCTCGTCATCGATGACGGCCATGTCTGCCTCGGTAATCGGCGCAGCACGGTTTGGCTGCTCCGCAGCGACGTCCTTCTTGGTAAGGGCGCGAGCGGTGAGCTCGGCTGCGGCGATTGCCCTTTTGTGGCGGACATCGGCAAGGTTTCGAAGTAGCTCTTCGTATCGCTGATGTGGAGGGAGGCGATCATCACGAAGTTCCAGCCCACCAAGCGGACGGTTCATCGAACTGGCGGCAGCTACTTCCAATGCGATATCTCCGAGAACGTAGAGTCTCATGAGCAGGTGAAATACACTCTGACAAAAAGAGAACATATGATTTGCATTCTCGTCCGATTTTTCGCAATGCCATTGGTCACGCAAGTCCATGCGGGTGTTGAGGACGTTGATGTTGACTAGGCGGAAGCGACACTTACCGATCTGAGAACCATACACTTCATCTTGGAACCACTGACTCAGCCGGTTGTACCAGTCGCTGTAGGGTCCCAGCCGCGTGAAGTTGTAGGTCTCCGGATCGGGCGCGCTGATGAGAGCGGCCGAGTGCACACCGTACCGGAACATGTCGGCGGCAAACCCAACCAGCTCTTCTTGCACCTTCTCCTGAAGCTCCATGTAGTGGTCGCCATCAGGATGATCGAAGGGCCATGAAGTCTGAGCTTCAATTCCTTTCTTGCCGATGAGCTCGTTGCCGGACCACACCACGCCAACCAGCAGCATGCAGCCTGGAAACTGGCGCTTGAGGTTCCTCACGGCAATACGGGCTCGTTTCAACAGAAACGGCAACTCTGCACCCCAGAGGCATTCGTGATGAAAATGCTTGCAGTAGGTTGGACGATAGGCCTGAAAGTGGTCGGCCAAATCGAACCTCTGGGGTTGGCGTTTCGAACCGCTAACCAAGCACAAGGTGGAATCGGAGATCAAGATGTGTACCGTTTGGTAGTCTTGACTCGTGGGCACACCTGTGAAGGCGGCTAGATCATACCGTGAGGTCCGAATCAATGGACCCGGCTCCGGCTCTAGCCATGGGTTCTTCTCAACCAGGCCTGCCAGCACGGAATGTGCTGTGTGCTGGCCAAGGACGCCATTCAACACCGCGTCCACATCCTCAGAATACCCGTCTTCGAGGTATAGTAGCCTGAGGCCACAATCTGCCGAAAATGCGACTCGAAGATGTCCAAGGTCTCCCTGCGCATGTCATGATCAGCCGACATGATGTGATCAGCAATGATCGCTGGCAGGGCGCGCTGCGCGACGGCGGCAGAATGACTTGAGCTGCTATGCTTAAAGCAGCGATGAACAAGATCAGTGTACTCAAATGTGTAACCTTCTGCACTCTTCAATGACATGCCTCTGCTTTGTCCATGAGTGTGATCATGTGTGCACATGTACTGCTCAAGACATGCAAGCTCATGAAGATTTGTGCATACACGCCAACTCTTGCGCATAAGATTACCGTGATTATCGCGCACACCAAACATGCATCCATCGAAGTTGTACCCACGCAAGTCGTGGCGTTTAATGAAAGCCAACACTGACGGCCAATGCCAGTAGCGACAACGACGAGAAAGCTCAAAGGCAACAAACGTTCTCGAGTCAAGGTGGTCACGCACGAGCCTAGCGAAGCTCTTGAAGAGTTTGGTGAACTCCTTTTGTTGCTCTTTTATGCGTTCCAATCCTTCCTCAGTTTGCTTGTTGACGTTTCCCCATGGGCTCCCGCCTGTGCAGGGCAAACTGCCGTACAGCAGAACCTTTGCTTTTGGGTGCTGTTGTTTGAAGGTGTTGATTTCTTTGTCAAGCCACCTCATACACTTGCCTGTGGTTGCATCTTCGTTGATGGTGACGCGGAGGACTTTACATCCTTTCGATTCGCTGCGCGTTTGCCCAAGCTTAGAGTCAGCAGAACAACAAAACTCAATAAGCAACCTATCATGTGTGTTCGCATGTGCAACACCCCCCTGCTGCAAGACTTTGGAAACCACTGTTCTCGTTGGGGCTCCGGCCTGCACCGGGCTGTCAGCAAGCTTTTGCCCAATGCCGATCAGCCTAAGGGCGTGTTCCCACTTGGCAGCGTTGGTGAACGCCTTTGTGAGGATGTCTGCTGTTTGGTAGAGGGTTCCTACATTCACCAAATCGAATTGCTCCCGTTCGAACTGTTGCTTTAGCCATTTGAAGCTCACGTTCTGGGTTCTGTTCACGTGCTTCATGGATGACGAGTTCCCAGACTTCAAGATTGTGATGGTCGCCTGATTGTCCTCCATGAACTTGACTTGGCAAAAATCTGGAAAATGAACTTTCAAACCCTGAATGTTCGAGACGTCCAGTCCAGAATCGACATTGCCGTTCCGAATTTCGTTGATTTCGGGGTCGATGCGAGTGAACACTTCTTCATCAGCATACTTTCCCTTTGGGGCAAGTTTTGTAGCTACTTTGCCATAGGCGAGTTTCTCAAATAGCGCTAATACGGGAAGACCCTCTGCTCTATAAGGGCTTGGTTGGCAGCGACCACTTCAGCTTCGGTAGAGCTGGTGGAAATCACGGTTTGTTTCTTTGAAAATGAGTTGATTGGGAAATACGTGTTTGGACCCACAATGACAGTGGTGCACCCGGAGGTGCTCTTGGCCTCTTCATCCCCTGCCCAGTCCGCGTCGGCGAACAGCCAAATCTGACATTCGGACAAGGGATCGCCGATGAAGGCGTCCAAGAATCTGTCTTTGGTATGGTGGATGTACGCCACCAACCTGTGGAGCGCGACGTCGCATTCCGTCGACCATTTCGTGACCCGGGAGGCCAAACTCTGGGTTGCACGGAGTAGGTCAAACCTGGCCATTCTAGCCGCAAAAAGGATTTTCATAAGAACCTTGCTGGCAATAGGTTGAAGTCGACCGTTTGGTTCGGACTCACTCAACGTCGGCCTGGCAATACCTGCATCCGTGAACGGTGTCGGGGCTGGCTTCAATGAGGAGACATCCACTTTCGCTAGCTCACAGTACGCTTCCACACACGATTCAAGAAAACTTGACATGTCGTAGCGAACGATGCTAACGGGCTTAGCCATGACGCCAGCCGTGGATTTCACTGCGTCCTCAATTGGCTTGAACCTCTTTTGCTTGGCTTCGTTCTTTGCCTCGCGTTTGTTTCGATGAGGTCCAGGCCTATTCTTTGAAGCCGCTGCGAACGCACTGAGGTCAACCTCTTCACCATAGGTAAAAATAGTCGAACCCGTCCAAAAGCCTTCCGTTTGCAATTTGGGGTTGTCTGACCATGAATCCATTACCAATGTCGCACCCTCTTCACCACTAACGGCTTGAATCGATGGGCAACCGTGAAAGGTAACATCATGATCGAAACGTGTAATCCTTTGACCCAAAATTTGCCTACTGAACTCCCCCCCCCTCATTCGCAGGGTCGTAGAGCTTCTTGCGAGGCTGCAAATGAAACCGAGTCCAAGTGCGAGTTTCAGGGTCATGGTGCCAATAGTCTCGTGTCCGATGCTGTTGGCATGCTGTTGCGAGTTTGGGATCGAATACATGAGCAAAAGGATGTGCAGATTTGGGGAGACGTACGTGGGAAAACTCTTTGCGATGGCAACCAAAGTACCGATCGTAGGCTTCGGGCTCGCCAATGTCGACGGCTGACTTGATAAGCTCCCATCCCTTGGAAAGGTGCTCCTTTGGCCCGGCCAATTTAAAATCATCCACATATACAACCAAAAGAAGTCGAAGTTCTTGGTGGTAGAACATGCTCTGCCAAACGTCGGGCAGGATTTGTTCCCAACCTTTGGAATGAAGCCGACTGTTGAGGTGCTTTTCCCAAATTCCGCCCCTGTCGGGATGTCCGTATAGTGCCAACACGAGGGGTACCACGGGGTTTTGATATTTTCCCTCCCAGGTCTTCGGCCACCTGTTTCGCGGAAGAGATATCCATGTGGGCACCCCAGTGAAGAGGGCCTGGACATAAGCTTGAACAGCGTCCGCCTGCTGTTTGCCAAAACCTGGCTGACTACCGTAGGCGTCGAGAACCTTGGCGGCTTCCATTGACGCGGGGCTTGAGCCCAACTCGCCAAACAATGCATGGTCAGAGTTTTGATCTCTGACATTGTTGCCCTCGAAAACCGTCCGTCCTTTGAATTTTCTCAAAGGGTTCCACGCTTCAAGCTCACTGCCCTTCTCGTAGCACGCTTCGAAAATGCGGCCGAGATGGACAGTCTCTCCCTTTCGGTGGGCCTCACCAACGACCTTTCGGCACTCCTGAACACGGACCTCATCCCATGTTCCCTTGGCTCTCAGTCGCTCCCACTCAGCGTCCAACGGTGCTTTGGCCTTCGGAGTTCGAGCAACCTCATCGCGAGGGACGAGCCTGGCAACTGCACAGAAGAGCTCGAAAGCGACTTGGAACTCGATTTGCTTGACGCGCTGTGCGATAAGCTCCCGGATCGGAAGACGATGCGGCTCAGGTTGATCAAGCACTTTCCGCGGCATTGCAGGTGCTCCAAACCTCATTTGCGGCGTGGGCACGGCTTCCCAGCTGGTGCTCGTGTCCGTAGCACAAGGGCTTCGGCACGAACCGAGCTGAGAAGAAGTCGCTGGACTTGTGGTCTTTGAACCTTTGCTGGAGGATGACTTTGCCTCATCCATTTCTTTCAACAGCTTTGCTCGATCTTTTGGGCCGAGCGTTTTCCAATAATCCGATGGGATATCCTTGGGGCGTTTGCTGCCTTTGTACGTTTTCACCACGCGAAGACCATCCCAATGGTAACCTTCAGGAATAGGGACCCCGGCCGGCGTAGTGTCGGGCTTGTAGTCCTCGGCTTTGTCAGCTGCCGTGACTTCGATTTCGGGTTCCTCACCCCCCTGTTCAAGTGCACCTTCTGGAGCTTCGGATGGTGTGTACTCTGCAAGGTCAGCATCCGCAAGTGGAATCGGATTGGGAGACTCGATGAGGTTGAGCTTTGGGTCATCAGGGATAGCTTCCTTACGATCTTGTTTGACACGCAATGGAAAACGAAAACCACCTGGAAGGAGCTCAATCTTCTTTGTCCTCTGGATCGTCAAACTGTTGTGTTCAACATGGTAGTCTAGTGCTTCCAATTTAGCAACTAGGTACTCCCCACGCCACTTGTGTCCCGGCTGCACATGGTAACCAAGAAACACGCCTTCCACCGATGTGGGCGACAGCTTTCCTGCTGTATTGTCGGCTCGATTGGGGTTGTTCCAGAACAGGACTTTTGCACCGAACGGAATGGCCATACCTTAAAACATTTCTCCAAAACGCAGTTCCCATGGGCTTGGAGATGAATCCAGCTGATCACTCGTGTTTGTTGCCATTGCAAAATGTTGAATGGCGAGTGGCCAGTACTGGAGGGGCATTCCGGACTGAACAAGATTGGTGCGTGCTCCCTCAAGCATATTCCTAACTTCCCTTTCAATGAAGCTCTTGGAAGAGTCCACGTATTCAACGGAGGTTTGGTGGCGATACCCTAACTCCTTGATACCAGCTATCAGCTCACGGGAATTGTCGGTGTAAATGACCTCGACTGCATCACCCGGGGCAACAAAATGCTGAAGAGCAACCACTACCTCATCCGAACTTTTGGACTGAGCTGGGTAAATACTCCGGAACTTTGTATGCAGGTCTTTCACAACCAAAGCTACCCGTTCACCACGACTCCCTTCTTCGATGTTTGCACGCACGACGACGTGGTCGGCGATCAAATGATCACCAAAGGCCTTAGTCTGAATGCGGCTCTCACCCCCTTTCTTTCGTGCCTGTGGTGCAAGCATCCTTGCTCGCTGACACACTTTGCAGAATGGGTTCTTGGGGAAGTGGTGATACTGGTGTTTTGCGGACTGTGCTTCACGCATCAAGTCTCCAACCTTTCGTGATCGCACCAACCGGCTTTCTTCATCGTCTGGCACTTCTTCATCAATGCCCTCATCCTCTTTCTTGTCCGATGGGCTCGAGATTGCTCCCGGCATTGCAAACAACTTCTTCCCAGGCTTATCCTTCTTAAACTTGCCCTTTCCAAAGACTTTGCACTCGGAGTCGAGGACCGGGACATGACCATCAACACGAAGTTGAACGATTTTCTCATCTGGTCGCACCAGGATTGGAGTACCGTTTGCCGGCCACACAAAACTATACCCTTGGTCAAGGCATTTGATGCCAACTGAGAGCACAGCAGGGCATTCATCCAGCAAATACGGCGTGCAAGGCTCCAGTAGCTGCTTCATCTTAACATCAGCTACCTCACTGGCTTCGGTCGATCCATTTGCAGTAATCAGACTGATGGTGTGAGGAGCCCGTCTTGGGTTCTCCGCACCAGCAGCGTCCATGACTTTCCTGCTGAGGAGGTCTTGCTCACTCCCTGAATCGACGAGCCATGAGAACCTGCCTTCCCTTGGCGCAGGACCAGCAACGATAGTCGGGATGGTGGTAGGACATGTTTTCAACTTGATCAAGCTTCGACACTCACGACAAGTAAGCGACGATTCGGTGCACAGAAAACGACATGAGGGCACTGTTGCACGATCAAAACTTCGAACAACTTCAGCCAACTGCCTAGCTTTTACTTTGGCCATGTGGGCTGCCTTTGGATCGTTCTTGGGCGCGCGATCGCTCGTGGCAAAATGCACGCTGTACTTGCGCGTACGCTTGACCATCTTGCAATGTTCCCCGCGAGCAGGGATAGTGCGAATCTCGGGTTTCATATCAAATGTGATTCTTCGGACAGACGACTTGGACCTTTTCCTCGCTGGAGGAAGACAGGACTTCTTGAGACATGATCGTCCGGGCACACCAGTTGCAAGACATGCAAACCGATTGCTCAGGCAAATGGCAGCGTTCTTAGGATCCCCTTTTGCTTTTGGCTTTGGGGAGTCCTTTCTTTGCTTCGTTTTCGGAGCCGGTGCTGCCTTTTCTCCATGTTTGAAAAAGCACTTGTCTCCTCTCCTGCACGTACCTTGCTGATCGTACCTGCATGGGGTCCTTGCCATCTCTTCCTTAGTCATTCGTTTCTTCTCCCTATCTGTACTTTTGTCTCTCGACTCATTCCGCTCCCGGGATGGTTGGCGCTTCTTGGAAGGATCGCGCTTGGGCTTTTCATGCTTGAACTTGCAATCCTTCCCTTTTGCACACTTTCCCTCCAAAAAGGCCCAACAAATGCCCTTTTCCCGAGAAGTCGGTCGTCCGCGCGATGGCGAACGCTTCCGCCGAGGATCAACAGTTGGGGCTGCGTTCTTCTCATGACGATCACCTGGCTTGAGCCGGTTTCGCTCAGCGATTCGTGACCGATTCTCACGAAGGCGTTCCCGATCTATCAGGTCCTTGATGCTTTGCAGTAGGAACTTGTAAGACCGATGATGCTCACCTTCTTTTGCACGATCGAAAAGATCGATGTCATACCTCAGGATTGTGCTAGTGCGGATCTGCCTCAAAAGGATGTCTCGAAGCACGTTTTCGTGCGGTGGTTCGGGCATACCGGCGATGGTAGCGTCCCAGCGGTTGATGAAACGCTTCAAGTCCGCTACAGTATCGCCTACCTTTACCACATTGAGGAGATCCTCAACCCTGTAGAGGCTACCCGCTTCTTCCGAGGTCTTGAAATAGTCATCAAACATGAGAAGAATCATCCTTCCTCGAACCTGGATGCCTAGCTTTGCTTTCTCTTCTTTGTAATTGATGATTCGGTTTGCTAGATCACCCTTTGCACTTCTGGTCAGTGCAGCTGCCAACTTGGTATCCAACGTTGTGAACTTCCCAGGGTTAGACAACCGCTCTTCCAGAACTTTTCTCTCATCGACGGTGTTGTAAACCTCCATTAACCAGTCCCAGGCCGCATCTGGTTTATCAGAACATGACTTGATTTCGTCCCTCACATGGTGTTTCCATTGCCGATAGGTTTCAGGGGTTGGCATGTCATTCAACTTGATATGATCTGCCTCCTTTACCTTTGGCTTCTCATCCGACTCTCTTTGAGTGAGTGACTTGACCAGTTCAATCACCTGCTCGGAGGTGATAGCACCTGACGACGCTGGCTTGTGGGGTTCACGAATTGAAGGTGCAGGGCTATGAAACAGAATTGTCGGTGTTTTGCCCCCATCTGCTGCAGTGCCTCCGTGAACTGGAAGCACAGGCTTGGTAGGAGCAGCTGCCCCTTGTGGGGCATCACCGATGATGGTGGCCGTTGGCGCTTTGGGTGCGAACAGTCCACTCAAACGTGTAGCCTCTGCTGCAATGGTCTCCAGAGGATTTTTCCTCTTGGTGTCATCATGTCTAGGTGTAGACACTGGTGTGTTCATGACACTTGTTGGATGATACTCCAGCTCGGGTCCAGCATGCATCTTGGCTTTGAGGTCATCGAGCATTTGCTGCAGACTATAATTTTCGTTTTCTGCGTCGCATAGCTCACGTCGAAGCTGAGTTTCTCGCTCATCGAACTCTGCGCGAAGCGTTGCCACACCTTGCTCAGCACCACTGGTGATGGCAGCAACAGTTTGCTGACAATCGTGCATGAGCTGAATGCGCAAGGAGTCCAGTTCTGCCTTTCTGGCCTCAGCCTCAATGGACCTTTCACCTTCTAGCTTGAGGATTCGCGCTTTTGCAGCACTTAGTTCCCCTTGTACTTGATTGTAGCTAGACAGAGCTTGTTGCTTTACCGAACTGAGTTCCTCGTGATGCTTGCTCGCTACTTCATCGATTGCTTGACGAAACTTGGTTTTTACCATGTCCAGCCATTGTCCCATTATTTCTTTGTGCCTTCTCTCTGCCTCAGCAATAATAGCGTCTTCGTTTCCGTTGTACACCTGTTGGATATTTTGCTGTACAAACTGAAAGTAAGCTGTGACAGGAGCTGAACCCATGGGGTCATCTAGATCCACCGTGGGCTCAGTCATGAGACCGGCTGGGACTGCTACCGATGATGTACCGTTCCCAGGAATAGCAAGAGCGTCCATGGCTGTGGTTAGAGCACTACGGCTGATAACCTATAGAAACAGCCGTTAAGCTGCAACTCCTGTTTTGGGCCGCGAGCTGCAAAGGTCGAGTTAACATGACATCCTACTATGTGCAAGGTACAAAGTGTACATATTACATGGAGTGAAAATACACATTCTCATGAGTATCTCCCACGTGTACCATTTTTCAACTTGAATGCGCAACCTTCCCTGGTCAGAAGTTGCACGGGTGGAATCTCGAAAGACGAGCACTGTGCCTTCACTCAAAAAGGTTTGTTCTTGGGACCACCATCTGCGGGTGTCCCAATGAGCATGGAGTGGTAGACTCGCAATATGAAAGGACCAAGAATCTTTGGCTTCACTTGAAACAACTACCGTGATCAGATCCCCATTCCGCAGTATTAGTTCGAAATCAGGTTCCACTGGATTGCCATCAAGGTGTGCCATACACTGGAAAACTGAGCAGTCCCGAATCCGACAGAACTCGGCAAGTCTCCTCGCTGTGGTCCGCATTGCATTGGATTCAAGATGGCCGTTTGTCGAGAAATCAGATTACCCTATTGCAGTCTCACCACTTCGACGCTTACTATCTTAGCATCTGGTGAACTGCCACGCTCTCCCACAATGGTCAAAGCGCCACCACTCTCTTCGAGAGCGTTTTGCTCTGCCTTTGCAATCTCCGAAAGTTCTCGATGTGGATATTTGGCCCTGTCCAATTTGCCGGATGTCATCAACGGTGCCCGTTCCGATTGTGGAAGTCGCGTCATCAACTTCTCGGACCATTGTTCCACTTCTTCTTCTTCTTGTGCTGCTATCTGAGCGGAGAGGTCTGACCGATGAGCCACTGATCTCAGTCCTGATACGAAGCGCAGGGCACCATTCTCGACTAGGTGAGCCGAGATACACGCCAATCCTGCCACATAGGAATTTCTTCCTAATGTCGTTGACGACATTTTGTGCCTTTTGAAGGCAGAGTCCACAGCAGATTGCATCTGCCGGACGGCAGTTGCCAGAGCTCTCTGAATTCCTTTTGGATCTTTGGCACTTGATCCAGCAGCAAGAGCCCTGCTCATCTTGATTCCAGTGGTGCCAAGTCCTGAAATCAAATTCAGTCCTAGGACTGATCCCAGAGTTTTCATGTCTCCTGATAATAGAGACAAGACACCGATCGTGTCTACAGCCATTCAGCGCAGAAAAACAAAACACACAACACACGATTCAACGCACACCTCAAGAACTGAAAAACAGCCATCCGTCTGTGTTCACCAAGGGTTTAAAAGGAGAACGAGGCAGTAATTATAGGTGTTCTGACCACTGTGGGGATCCAATTCACCAAGGCGGATGCTGGGCCTGCTGGGCACCAAAAATAAGCTCACAAGGGCAAACACATGTAACATGTTCTTCACATACCACAACTTACAACAAAACACTTGGACACACAGGTCGTTGATGTGCTGGAAAGCGCCAGCCTAAATCCTTCCAGAAAGCACTCCGGCAGAAAGAATTGTTGGGATTCAATCACCCTGACCGACGGGCTCTCGGTGATCTCCAGAGGAATATGCTCCTAGCCTAGGCCGAGATGGAAATGCAAAAGACACTGGAGAAATCTTTTCCGCACAGGTTCTGGGCCATTGCCATCATTCTGCCGAATTCTCTTAATACACCAGGTTTGGCCCAAAATCGTGCCAGGTCACTGTGCAACAAGAGGATGCTTAGCCTCGTATACTCGATCCACCTGGGAGAGCAGTCTTCAGCAGGTGGGTCTGAGGTGTTTCAATATGGATATCCCCGTGTTCAACCCCTGGCAACCAACGAATTGGACCAAAACCATCACAAACCCGTTGACGAGGTGGGCCTCCTGTAGTAGTAAACACATGTATAGATATACATCCAAACGAGGGTCAACAACTTCAACATACTCTTAGGGTTTTACTTGGCAACATAAACAAAACAACTATATGTACTGTTTGGGAAGGTGGATTTGGGGTGGCGGCAAAAACGCCAACGATGAACAAAGTCCAGTCAAAGCGTCTTCACGTGAGAGGGAGGCGTCACTTCCTGTCAACAAAGCACAACTAAGTATCTTGATCCACCTGGATATTCAAGGAACAACCATTATTAATATATATATATATATACAACAGTACAACTTGGTGTGCAGCCAGGCCATAGTTGGCTCAAAAATCTCAAGAAAACTGCACATGCTTCCCAGCGTCCGGTTGGAGCACCTGGTCTTTCTAACGTTGACCCAGAATTCACAAAAATGGGTGACTGGAACAATTGGGTGTTGCAACAAGGTGTGTGTTTGTCATATGAAAACACCCCTCCAACGAATCCAAACGAACATCACATTCTGTATAACATCCATGAGTATTCAATTACTTTACTTCGAGTGATCCCCACCATGACATTTCAATCATTTGTCTTGATGCCATAGTGAGGAGCATGTTGCCATAGTCGTTAGTATTGTAGTTCTCGATGTTGCTTGTGGGTCCTCGGGTTGTGTGCTGTGGTTGTGTGCTGTGTTGTGGTTGTGGTTGTGTGTTTGTGGTTGTGTGTTTGTGGTTGTGTGTTTGTGGTTGTGTGTTTGTGGTTGTGCTTGTGGTTGTGAGTTTGTGGTTGTGTGTTTGTGGTTGTGTGTTTGTGGTTGTGGTAGTGGTTGTGATTGTGTGTTTGTAGTTGTGGTTGTGGTTGCGGTTGTGTCTTTGTGATTGTGTGTTTGTAGTTGTGGTTGTGGTTGTGTCTTTGTGATTGTGTGTTTGTAGTTGTGTTTGCGGTTGTGTGTTTGTGGATGTGTTTGTGGTTGTGTTTGTGGTAGTGGTAGTGGTTGTGATTATGTGTTTGTAGTTGTGGTTGTGGTTGTGTCTTTGTGATTATGTGTTTGTAGTTGTGGTTGTGGTTGTGGTTGTGTCTTTGTGATTGTGTGTTTGTACTTGTGGTTGTGGTTGTGTGTTTGTGGTTGTGTTTGTGGATGTGTTTGTGGTTGTGTTTGTGGTTGTGTGTTTGTGGTTGTGTGTTTGTGTGTTTGTGGTTGTGTGTTTGTGGTTGTGTGTTTGTGTGTGTGTTTGTGGTTGTGTGTTGTGTGTATGTTTGTGGTTGTGTGTTTGTGATTGTGTCTTTGTAGTTGTGTGTTTGTGATTGTGTTTGTAGTTGCGTGTTTGTGATTGTATTTGTGATTGTGTTTGTGATTGTGTGTTTGTGGTTGTGTGGTTGTGGTTGTGTGTTTGTGGTTTTGTGTTTGTGGTTGTGTGTTTGTGATTGTGTCTTTGTAGTTGTGTTTGTAGTTGTGTGTTTGTGATTGTGTTTGTGATTGTGGGTTTGTGATTGTGTTTGTGGTTGTGTGTTTGTCGTTGCGCGTCTGTGGTCGTGTGTTTGTGATTGTGTTTGTGGATTTTATCTGGCAAACTATCTGGTTGAGGTCCAGCGGTGCACACTGCGATCGGATCCTTGCGGTTGAGGTCCAGCGGTGCACACTGCGATCGGATCCTTGCGGTTGAGGTCCAGCGGTGCACACTGCGATCGGATCCTTGCGGTTGAGGTCCAGGCGGTGCACACTGCGATCGGATCCTTGCGGTTGAGGTCCAGCGGTGCACACTGCGATCGGATCCTTGCGGTTGAGGTCCAGGCGTGCACACTGCGATCGGATCCTTGCGGTTGAGGTCCAGGGATGCACACTGCGATCCGGAGCTGGCCAGACAACATCGGGGAAGCAGATTGGCGATGAAGATTGGCGAGGAAGGAAGCAAGGAGGAAGGAGGAAGGAGGAGGACGAGGAGGCGGCGGAGGCGGAGGAAGAACAACTGTGATAAAATCTAACAACCCTCACCTGGCAGGTGGGGAAAAATCCTTAAATGAGGTCACGAATCGAAGCTGCTTGGTGGAGCACACTGACCATTTCAGCAGCCTCTCGGCAGCCTACATACCTTGCCCCAGGACACCTGTCAGGAGTGCGTCTGTAGGTCCGGCACCCCATACCTTCCAGGTATCCAGGTACACTGCAGCTTCCTATTGGACCACATCTTGCAGCCATAGCTGGCAGGTGGAGGCAGTGCTCTGGGCTCTGACAATCAAACCATGGCAGCCGCAAAACACCAAATGCTAAGATCTGTTGAACCATCTGTCCACCTGTGGGCTACTATTGGGTCCTGGGTAAAACAAAAAAAAATATATATATATATAGTTAATATTGATTATGTGTTGTTTCTATTCCCAAAGTTTTCAAGCAAAGCACCAGTAGCCAGTCCACCTCCCCTGAGATTTGTCCGAGCGGCAGATAGCCTCCCAAGGGTAGCAAGATGTGCCAAAGCCTTGGCGGACTGGAAGGCCGAGAGAGGTCCAAAAATGCATGTTCTCCCCGCACCAAACCCGTGCCAAATCCAAGAACGATGGTTAAACATGTGCCATGCATGATTACTTTTGGAGTGGGGACCACCCACTCAAAGCATCATGCCATGAAAAATCCTCAAAATGTCGTTCCTCCACTGGTGTTGACTGTTGATTGATTAATAACCACCCTTATTATCGAGATGTTTGACTATCAGGTAGCAGGGTTTTATGCAACAACAGTCAACAATACAGTAGTGTGAAACTGGCACACACGAACCTCCTGTGTTTCACCTCATTGGTGCAGGACGACGTACGACGCTCACTGGCTCACTGGTGTTCACAGCTATGCGGCTGGCAGAAGCGGCTTTCTACGGCAGATTGGGAGATGGTTGATGTACAGCTGATGCGCAGCGTGTGTTGGGTCTTCCACTTAGTATCGAAGTGAAGAAGTGAAGTGTGTCATCCTTCGCGCGCAGAAACGGTTGCAATATATATATATATAACTTGTATATATATATATATAGAGATAGATAGATAGATAGATAGATAGATAGATAGATCATGATCTGTTTGGTTGGGGTCTTTACTTTTGGGCAAACTTAGATTTCGGACATTTCTTCTGTCATGCTCAGGAATAGTGCAGGTTGATCCCGAAACCCAATATCCCTCAAATTAGGCAGTAGGCTTTTGGATCAATCAAAGTAATCTCACCTTGAAAACTCCTATCGCACTAGAGCAAATCACAGCTTTGAGCCGTTTTGTACTATATAAAAGTTTGTACAGGTGCCATTGAAGACGATTGAAGCCACGAAACGACATGTCCCACTTGGTGGTCGCCGGAATCCTTTGGAGTACCAGCTTTCAAGAAATCCTTTGACATCCTTTGGAACTGTGGGCGAAACCCCGAACTTCCTTAGGCACTACCGGTCTGTGCACCACTCTTCACCCACTCCGGTCGCGGCGTCGGCAGGTCGAACAGCGTCGTTGCCGCGTCGGACGTTGCGGTCCACGAGGCGTATGGAAAAGCTGATAGCGACGGCCGTTGCCTGCGGCGCGATGCGCGGAACGACGAAGCGCAGGTGATTTCAGAAAGCCCCATGATGCTTGTCATAGGATCATAGCCTGTCATAGCCTGTCTATCCGATTATCCATTGCAAGTGCAAGTCTGTTCCAAAATCATCCAATAAACGATAGCTGGAAAAAGAACAGCACTAGCAACAATCAGGTGATGCATAACCCGGCTTGATCGTTGACACTACCGGAAGTCTCCTAAATACTACTGGACAAAAAAAAGTACAACTTCACCAAAATCAAAAGGATTCTGATGAGGCGTCAAGGATGACTGGATGACTTATATATGTAGTAGGCAACACCTGTAGCTACATTTAAACCCACACAGGTTACAAAGGCTTTTCCAATAAAAAGGCCATGTTCAAACCGGTGAAGGATGTAAAACCGGTATAGAATGCATGTAATGTTGACCTCCTATTTGTAAATGGCCCGTGAATAGTACTAAATCTTTTCAAACACCAATATTAACTGGCCCTCAAATAGTACTAAATGTTTTCTGGACCTTGATTTTCAGCTGCTTCCAGACCTTGATTCATCCAAGCTGATTCTGAGCTTTCAGCTGATTCCAAAACCTGATTATGTTGTGGTTTCCTTTACTCTGGAATTCTGATTTGGCTGCTGCATGTTTCTTTTAAAATTGCTTAGTTGGGCATTGCAATTTGCAACCTGAAATCAACCCACAAAGACCACCCCCCACAAGCAGCCCAAACCTTCAATTACTCAAGACCTCAAATAGTACTAAACACTTTTGGCTGGTTCTTTTGGTGGTTTCCTTTACAAGTCCTTTAGGTTTCCTTTTGGTTGAAAAGCTTTTAGCTTTATTGAAGGGCATCCTTTCTGGATTTCTGATTTGGCTGCTGCATGTTCCTTTAAAAGATGCTTATTTGGGCATTGCAATTTCCAACCTGAAATCAACCCACAAAGACCACCCCCGACAATTACTCAAGACCTCAAATAGTACTAAACACTTTTTGGCTGGTTCTTTTGGTGGTTTCCTTACTTTACAAGTCCTTTAGGTTTCCTTTCAATTTCCTTTCCTTTCCTTTCATGTTCCTTTCATGTCTTTTCCTTTCCTTTCATTGTCCTTTCAATTTCCTTTCCTTTCCTTTCATTGTCCTTTCAATGTCCTTTCCTTTCCTTTCATTTCTTTTCCTTTCCTTCAATCTCCTTTCCTTTCCTTTCATTTCCAATTCAAATGAAGATGTTCTAGGATTTTTCTGGAAATCACATTATTTGCGGCCCACACTTGATCAAGGGGGGGGTTATTAATAAGAGGCCCACATTACCATCCTTTTCCTATAGAAGTTGTTGGTCCTTCACGGCTTTTCCAATAAAGAGGCCTTCAAACGTGGATGGTCAAACCGGTGAAGGACCACACGATACTCAGCTATCACCAGCTGCCGATATTCGTCGTATACTCCCCACCCACACGCTGCCGATGTGCGCCGCGCCGTGGGTGTACTCCCCACCCACGCGCGACTGTTGGACCGTGTTCGTCTGTCCCGCCCAACGCAGCGACATTCGACTGCAGTTACCTGCCCAACATGGATTAGATGCTGATCATCGAAAGTCTCCTGCTTCGGCCAACCTGTGCGGAGGACTGGTGAGGTAAGGACCACGGCGCCCGGTCAGCGGGCGACCGGGGTGCGCCGCTTCCCAGGCCACGCCTGCTGCGAAGGCCTTGGCGCCTGCTTTGAAGCACAGGAGGCCCAGCCTCACTGCCGGAGGTGGGACCATGAGCCCCCGGCATGCTGGGCAGCAAGTGTTCTGGACCATGAAATGATTGCATGGGATGAATGAGTAGCAAAATCATACAAACTCACTGTACTCAAGAGCCTGACAAACAAAATGCCCAATCTTAAAGGCTTCTTCAGTCATATTCAGTCCACTGATGTGAAGACCAACTCAAAAAAGTCGCTTGTCACCGTCACCTTCCCTGCGGGCCAGTGGCGTCCATGAGCAGCACAGAAGACAGAGCTGCACCGCATCCATGCTGCAAAAGGCCAACCTCAGCCACTCCCGTTCAGCCCCGTTCACCGAGACGCCTCGGTTCACCAAAATGTTGCTTGGCTTGGTGAACCCCATGAGTTTTTATTTTTTTCTACTATTTAATTGTTGTCTTAAGGAGGTGGTATACAGGTGTTTTGAGCTTTAGGTGGGGGTGAATTTGGTGCCATGGTCTTCTTGGCATGATCTACCCTCCTTAACAATCATGGAAGTGGCACATACGCCCCTGGAAGACCATTTTTCTCTACCAATCGGGATCTGCTCAGCTTCCATGAGGACGTCTGAGGAAGTCTATCTTGCCGTTTCCGTGAAAGAAAAAGAACTCCCAGTGGGTGAAAAAAAAAGAGTTGGTGAAATAGTAGAGACCGTACTGTTCAACAGCAATGACAGGATGAGTAAGCTTCATGGATATCTCAAGACATTGTCTTGCGGTGAACATCAGGTAGGCAACTGGGACCCAGATCCTGGGACTAAATGAAGATCCCGGGAGTCCCTGGGTCGGCCCTGGCCCTTCACTTCCCCCCAACACGGCAGGAGCTCGTGCGTCCGAACCAGGAACCACCTTCATGTCCCTTTCCCGCAAATTACAGACTGGTGCCACTCGTTGCACCCTAGGGAATGAGGGAATGAGCTCCCAATCGAGATTCCTTTGCATCCATTCCTTCATCCCCTCAGCACCATTCAAAGTTCACTAATCTCCCTGTAAGAGCTGAGACTTGCACTTGATTGGTTGGCAAAGCGTCAGAAAGCAAGCGCAACACCTGCAGTTACTCGTCGTTCCGGGTTCCGGGTTCCACGTTCCGGGTCGGGTGGTGGAGCACAGCGAGCTGCAGGATGTGTGATGAGATGTTACACGGCAGTTGGAATATGGTATATATATATATGTATATTTGCGCACAACGTGTTCACATCAAAACATGATCATAGACGTTTCAGATCGTTTCAGACTGGCAGCATCCATCACCACCTTGCCTGTCAGCCATCTTTGCAGCAGGCGAGCGCCCGGCAAAATAAGCGTCTTGCATGAAGGAGAGGCCTGTCGTGCGGCAGGCTCTCTAGGCTTGCGCAGCATGGCTTGGGAGTCAGCACTGATGACGGCATGAGTGGAATGCACTCTCCACACCTACAAGATGCTACAAAGCATCATTTGAGTGGATGGTTCCTTGCCATGGGAGGGTGCTCCACTTTCACGTGTTTATCCCAGGTCAAATGCAAACTGGGTATATAGCTGTCCTGTGCAAAGCACCTATTATTTTGCAGCGGCACAATTGCACTTGGAGGACTGCGAGAACTGGGAGCCCCGGCAGCCTTGCAGCAACAGGAGGCATGCCTGGTCATGAGGCGTGGGACGTTGGACTTAGATTTCGGACTCACATTCATGCGCCTGTGAGGATCAAAACTGGGAGAGTTTGGTTGACCACCAAATGAAAAGAAAGACACACACAGACATAGAAGTGCATGGCATTCCTCTACAAAACAGTGATGTTCCTTGCGGAGCTGCTCAGATTGTTGGAGGAAAACATCCTAATTAGACACAACTGGATGATGGTTTCACCAAGCGATCCGCCATTGCACCATCAACTGGCCAACGCGTGTCCAGTTTGAAGCCGGGTTTGTTCCAACGCATGTCACACTTTACGGTTGTGACACATGCGAATGATGTGATTGGACCCTAGAAACTCAACGTCTGGAAACTAAAGAAAGAAACAAGATCATCCGTCCGGATTAAAAGGTAACACATGTAGCTGAAAAAAAGAGTACACATACATTTCCCCAAAAGTATGTGTTCATGGTTGCGACCCTTGAACCGACGCACACATTGCAAAAAACACACAAAGCACAAGGTATAGGCTAAGATTTAACTATAGTTCCTAAAAGATTGAAATTTATCCCGAGTGTTTCCAGTACCATTCAAGGGATTTCTAGCATTCTTGTTTGTGCGAGACATCTGCAGTAATGAGCCAAACAAAACATCTATCTATAACTTTGCATGCATTTTAGATCACTTTAGGGCGAGGAGGAAGGGGAGGGCAGAGCATGACAAGCATTCGATGCAAACACAATAATTCCATGCAAACCGAAAGGTCAAGTAATTGCTTCAGTGCTATGTTTTCTTTTGCGAGGCAAATACAGTATACCAAAGACCTTCCAAGACCCTTAAGACCAAGATGACGAAATGGAGCAACTAGTACCAAACCCTTCCTCGTCACAAGAATAGCAGCACTCATCCATGAAGACTGTAACATGGCGGTCAGTCCATGGTGCCTCCAGTTGCCAGGGATAGAGCGCACAGTGGCAGGCCACATATCCCAACCGCCTGTCAGGAAGCAAGGAAGCAAGGATTGGGGCATATATGACCTCATGGAGATGATAAAGAAAAGAAACACCACCCAAAAACTCCATGGGACAGCATACTTGCCGACCAATTGGGGGTGGTGGCTCTTCTAGGAGCGGTTTCTCGGCATCTCTTCCAGGTTCGGCCTGGGAAACATCGGATGTGTTGCATCGGATGTGTTGGAGTCCTCGCCAGGTACAGGGAGTCTGGTGGTGTTGGTGATAGATAGTCATCACGAGGAACCATCCGGAGTCTGTGCACCCACCAATCGGAACCCACGAGTCATCCCTGGACTTCACGGGTTGCGACCATGATATAAAGAGTTCGGTCACGAGCCGAGCTGGTTTTGTAGTCTCAAATGTAACACAATGTAACACAGTTGTTCGGTAAAACCCATTACTGAAAATCAATGGTGGTGGGAATATCCTCAGGAGGTGACTGCTCCCCTAAACTCTTTGGTCTCCAGTTGAGTTCGCCCTCATGGACTGTCACAGGTCATGGACCAACACATCAGTACATCGTTCCATAGATCATCCAGGTTTTCCATGAATGTCTCTCCTTATACCTGGTTGTACTGGGACCTAGGGTCTGTCCAGTACGGCCCCCTATTCTCCTTAGTAGAACATAGGTTCGAACCTCTGACCGCACATGCCACGCGCAGAACGGCCATGCTTCGACTCAGGTCTAGGTCAACCGGGCCAAGCCATATCAATGCCAACGGCACCTGCAGGTGTCCACACGCCCGGAACCCGGAACCTTCGTGGGGTGGAAGGGTTCTGTGGATCGGTCGGTTCTGCGGTTCTCCCCCCCACCTACCCCAGACACGACCTGTGCCTGGCATAGGACGACCAAGAAACGGCCAGGGGTGGTGCCGGTCAATTGATCGGCAGTCCTATGGCAGTCTCATGGAGTGTCTGGGTACTGTAGTTTCAGAATGTTTTAGGTGGGGCCGAAAGGTGTCTATCATACTTGAGGCGATCCGAGATGATCCGGTCTGTCCGTGAGACCAACCCATTCGAAAGGTACGGCTGTTCCGTACACGGGCTCTGGCTGTGGGCGGTGGGGTTGACGCATGGGCGAGTTCGCACATGTACCAGTGGTCCGAATATACATCTCTGAAATCATGCCAATGAGTCAACCATTCCATGCAAGGACAGTTTAGAACAAATGGATGTGGAAACTGACACATTGAAACACTATCCCATTCAATGTATAAATAGTAAGTGGTCGCGCAAGGACACTGATCTTTCGAGAACAAGCAGCGGTCTGCAACGGAAGGGTACCAGGAAACCCATCTCCCTTGGTGCATGGCAATGCAAACCTCCAGGGAAAAAAAAAATATTGGCACATACATAACGTGACCCTTTTTGCAACTCCAATACTGAAGAGAAGCCAAGCTATGCAACTTATACCAAGCTGCTCCACTCACTCAGATCCTTTCCCAAACATCCACCAAGTGCCAGGTGAACAAGTCGACTGTGCTCCAAGTGGCTGTAGCAAAAACAGCAGGCTCGAAACCACCAGGTGATCGCAGGACCTGGCGGTTCCACCGCACGTAGCGCGCGACATTCTCGACACGCCAGGTCCTGACAGACCGTGTGATCCTATCGATGTTGGATTGATTCCATCGGGACTACTTGCGGTTGACGATGTTGTTTCGCCAAAAACCTGTTGTACTGTAGCTATGTCTGGCAATGGGACAATCCCAAAGCCCAAAGCACAGCTGGTACACGATTAACATCGAAGTGGATGGCATGGCCATTTGCAAGACAACCTTGCAGTTGAAACATATTGTTGTGTATTGTTCCAAATGCAAAATGTGTTATCGGCTGGGTCGTGGCTCCTGGGTCAATCCCTACCCCCACAACCGTGAAGATGAACGGTGTGTACAAAGCAAAGTCTTTACAACCTTTGCACTCCCAGGAATCATGATGTAAGTGGAAAACACCTGTTTGATCGAGGAGCATGGTCATCCAAGGGCCATTTCAGGGAGTGTCAGTGTAGATAATCGAATGGACGTGTTCTTCATGGTTTTACTAGGCCCCTGGACCAGTCTTTATACCATGTACACAAGTGGACTATGCAAAGACAGCACCATCAAAATCATCAATAGCCGATGCTTCCTGTGTTTGCCCGCGTTTGGTAGGTCCCTCTGATGGTGGATCCCCTTGAAAGTAATCAAAAGTCTTCATCCAATCGATAGAGGATGACGCTGGAAACGAACCACTTCAGTGCTTGTTTGTTTGCTCATCCCAAAGGGAGAAGTATAGCAATCCATGCTCAAGCTTTCTGGCTTCTGCTTACCTCGATCTTTCTCTGCTGGACACTTTTCCTCAGAAGGCACAGTTCGCAAATCGCCGGTGCTTCCCTAATGACTTGGTTCCTAGAATCTCAGGGAGACTAATAGCGATGGCCTCCAACCTAATAATAGTGATGGCTCCCAACCAAATAGCGATGGCCTCCAACCTACTAGCGATGGCCTCCAACCTACTAGTGATGGCCTCCAACCTAGTTGAATAATGATGAATGTCCTTGGCAATTTCCATGCTTTTCTAAGACTCAATTCTGCGCTATAATGTTACAACAATAGTCGTGTCATGGTGCCTGGGTGCTTGGTCCGAACAGTTGCACGGCCTGAAGCAAATTGCTCTTTAGACTGACTGCCAGTGAAAAGTGCGAGTGACTTGCTTCGTGAACAGGCCGAAGTAGGCAATCAAAAGAATATACAGTACCCAGCCCAGCATCATTCACAGGAGTCTGCGTGGGGTTCTCCTCATCAATGCAAAGCCTTTCCTGCCCATGGTTGTCTCACGATGCTGCTGAAGCCATCCATTGGGGGTAAACAATTAGACCTTGGGCTTCACCTCATACGGATCGACATGCCTTCTGACCTTTGAATCTAGAAAGAACTGGAACAGATTGGAATGAGTGGAGGGCTACTGGGTTACTCCCAACCTCCTGCTTTTTGTCCATCAGTCTGGTCAGTTGTTGGAATGCTTTTGGGTGTTGATTACCTTGGAGCAAAGAAGATCTGCATGATGATACCAACAAAGGCCTCTGAAAGCAGTCCGGGAGGAAATAGATTGGCTTCTTCAGCATTCTTGAAGGGTGGCATTGCACCATTCAGAGTTCAAGAAAAATGCGATGCCTATATCCTCTCCTGCGAAGGTCACTGGCAACCAGATTGAAGTATATACAGTAGTTGCTTCCGAAAACAGCAAGCTACTTTGGTTGAGTTGCAGGTAATATATACACTTATCCCGAAACTCAGTTTAAATTCAACCTACTCTTGGCAGTGGCGTTGGACACGTTCGATTCTAGTTTGCGCCCGAGGTAAATGGAATATAATCCAAAAGGTAGGTGAATAGCAACGTCACTGGAAGGGATGTATACAATATATAGACGTCAAATGTCAGTCTTGACTTGTCTTTTGGTCAAATCTTTTGCGCTCCCAATCCAGTTGAATCCAGCTGGCACCGACGAATGGAATCTATTGCCCACCTTGCCATCTTCCAGATCAAAGGGACGCATGGCGCGTACGTTAAGAGCAAAGGGACAAGTGGCTCAAACGGGGGACCTTGTTGTGCTGGCAAAGCAATGATAAGTTGCAACTAAAGTGATTGAACATGGTTGATTGGAATGATCTTCTTTTGCTTTTGGCAGCGAAGAAACATGAGCTACTACTGATTCAGAAATTCCACGGTGGTCTGGATGCCCCTCTCAAAGCTTTTCTGGAGCAAAGGATGACTTCCATCCAGTCTGATTTAAACATCCTTAAATCACCATAAACATTGATGTTGTACGTCTTAACCTTGATCAGAGTCGAGCGCCGAGTCAGCCAGAGCGCAGCCAGAGACGCGAGATCAGACGCGAAGAGACGCCGAACCTTACCGAATAGAATAGAGAGAAGCTTCCCCGATTCTAAGATGAATCATTCTGAACAAGATAGTAATAGTCTCCCAGGAACTCTTCTTCCAGATAGTAATAGTCTTCCATTCTAGGATGACAAGATAGTCTCCCTGCAAATGTCATGGAAGTGAATGGCATGGCCTCTTGGATGACCAACAAGTGGTGAACTCAACTTCCATGATGATTCCCGGGAGTGTGTATATAATTATATACATACACTCACCATCACTCACCTACCTTTGGATCGGGCCAAGTAGATCCACATTGAAGTCGGTCCAGGACCCTCTGCGTTGAACACTTGCTGGTTGGTATCTGGGTTCCTCCTTCCCCGGATCACCAGGTCGACTTGCGCTTCAAGGTCACGTGTGTACTTCCAATGCATCATTGAAGTGGAACTGTAAGTCTTACAACAATTGCTTGGCAAGAGCAGGTAAGACAGTCTCAACCAGTCATGGTCTACATTTCCCTGCCAGAGTCCCACTGTGCACCAACCCCTCAGTGGGAAGCTTGGAGGAGGCACAAAACCACCACAACCACCACCACGATCACCACAACTGCAGCAGTTGCAAGAAAAGCAATTTATATGACTAACTATTGTGCATAATATGTATATATATAGATATATACATATACTTGGATTTGCTGTCCAGGAACTTGACAAATAAACCATCAAAAAAGAAGATGTGATGTGCCAATTGGAAAAAACAAGAACATCACCCTAGGCAAAACCATCTATACATAATATAATATAATATAATATATATATATATACAGTTCATCATATATCTATAGACATATGAGAACAACCACCACAATGGGAGCCCCTCAAAAATAGGCTCCGGCTCACCCCCGCACCATCCTCGGCTCCGGTGACCGGTGAGTCAACCGGGTCTCACCGGCGTCCCGAGTCTCCGGGCAGAAGCTTCTTGTATTCGCGTGACTTCTTGCAGCCTTCATACACCTCTGGAGTGATGTCCTGCGAGTCAGGCGAGGAAGGGGTGGAAGGGGTGAGAGGTGAGGTGAGAGGTGAGAGGGGAGAAGGAGTGAAAATGGTTGGTGTCCCCAATCCGTGCCCCGGGATCCCCAAATAAAGCAACATCCTCTGACATGGTCTTGGAGTTTGGGAAGCTTGCGGGACATGCCACAGCAGGAGCCGGGTCTAGGCAGAATCCAAGGTCTTTTTGTGGTGGAGCAATTTAAGACATATCATATTCATATCAAAACATATGATGCCTTGTTGTCAATTTGGCACGCTCGATGACCTCTGGAAATTCTCGGCATTCTACATCTTTAGAAGGCCTGAATTCTGAGGATCTAGGAAAGCCGAGACAAGCCTTTGAGCACTCAAGCCACAACCATACTGAAAGTCGTGTGAATTCAGAACCTTGGATATATGCCATTTTCCATATGATATGCTGCTGAATGATCCTGAATGTCAATCGCCGTCCTGGTCGCCCTTCCACCAGCGTCCAGCTACCTGGTCGCCCTGCGGTTCACTTCTTCACCGGTCCTGGAAAGTTCTGGACAAATTCGCTCGAAGGCCCTTCGGTGGCTCGTTGGTGATCTTGATGCCTGGCAACGCGATGACCACGGCGTTGTTTCTGGCGGTTCGGGCCAACGGACCGCTTACTTCGTGCGTCAAACAGTGGAGCCACTTTTGGTATAGCGTTGGTAGTATAGTGGTGGTTCTTTGTACAAGTGTTTCTTGATGATTTCCATACCGGCTATATGCAACTTTGTTGCTCTTATATGTTGACAAAGAAATAGTGTCAACGTGTCGTGTCAGAGTCCTTGCCGCACCACGTCCCTTGACGTGACGCACCACGCCCGATGTCGTGGCCCGGCGTGGGGGGCGCCTCCTTGTAAGACAGGCACCGGAAAGCTGGGCGATGGCATGGAGGTCAACCAAAGACGGTACCTGTGGAGATGGTCGAGTCTGTTTTGGCCGGATGTGTGGCAGGGAATCCATAGGAATTTCATGTTCAAAGACTAAGAACATCATATATTAGAGCATCTGAAAAAAGAGCCTGTCAATATGAATCATATGGCCACGGATTCACCAGAGCGGACTGACCGGTTGACCTACCTAAAAATCATGCAACATGATGGACCAGGGCTCCAGGTTTTCATCTATTTCCTTATAGGATTCCCAAGGGATCCAAGTACCTCCTTGGAAGGTCTTTGGAACTTCCTTGCGCCAAAGTACAGTATCTTCCTGCTCACCCTCAACAGGGTGGCGATGGCGTCGGATCCATAGGCAAATGGGGTGGACATTCCGATCTAAACATCCAACGGCTTCGCCTCGAAGGGTAGATCGAGTGGTGACATTGGCAGCCCTTCACACACCGCCCGTCGGCTGGACCGAAACCCGAACCAAAGGAGGCAGAACAGTAGTTGCATACAATCAATGGCGTGCAAGAGCAAGAGTTACACTCCCTGGAACTAACATGGAAGTGGAGAATGGCCCCTTGGAAGACAATTTTCCACTACTTCTATGTTAGTTCCAGGGAGAGTAATATACGTTTCAGCATAGAGAAGCATTGTACCTGTCGATGAACACACATGCACAGGTGCCACAGTGTGTGGCTTGTAGTCAGAGATTATCTTTTTGAAGTTACGAAAGCTCAAGCGATCGTCCACTGGCTTTGCTCCAGAAACAAATGATCCACATCCGAATGTGGGACCTGGTGGAATCTATTTTGGCCCATGGTTCTTGGATTGCTTCACGGCACCTTGTGGTTCATATCTGCCATCTGGTGGCAATCAGCCAGGCATGCGAAAATGCCACTCACCACCACCCCCGACCCAAATCACCCAAAGGCCAGCGGTCACATGTCGTCGATGTTGTCGGGATCCTGCATCTCCTGGTCTAGACCGGACCGCTCGTTTCGACCGGAGGATCCGCTTTGTCCCCCCCCAAGCCGCATCCTTATTGGACGCTCCTTGGGGATCCAATTCACGACTCACCACGCTTTTTCGGAAGACCGAAACAAGTCAATACTAGGTCCTGATATAGGCAAACATAATTTGAATATAGTGCTATATAACTTCGCCAGCAGTAATTTGATATCCAAACTGAGGTGTTGCCATCCAGGTTTTTCCAAAATCATGCAAAAGACATGTTTCAGTGGAGGGCCCTAGAGCGCCTAACCGCCCTTTTCTCGTGAGCCATACTCAAGGCCTGCGGTCAACCAGGCATGTCCTTTACACTGCTAGACTGTAAAGTGACTTCCACAGCCTCTCAAAGTTCTGTGGGTCGAACTAGGTGAGACCCATGTGGCGTGCACCTTCAGCCGGCGGTCTCCCTGTCGTCCGCTCGCCAACTCGGTCTCCTCCTTCTGGATGACCATCTCGTGGTTCTTGAGGAGGTCGTAGAGCGGAGCCATGTGCGCAGCGCTTGGGAGCTTCGTGAGGCCGTCGCTCGGGTTCAGGTTGTGGGGCAACCAACGAAGTCTGGCCTTCAGCTTTGCCAAGCTCTCTTGGATGATGGCGGATTCTAGCGCCGCTCGATCATCCTCTCCTTGAAACTGGCGCTCTGGATTGGCCGTGCTGTCGTAGACACTTTTCGCGTCTATCACACAGACGGTGTCGGGGTCTGTGTACCTTGGGTTTTCCTCTGCGATGACCGTAGAAGGACCTCTCAAACCCATCTGGATCTCCTCATCGTTCATCATCATCTTGGGGTCGAACCTGGAGATCCGGAAAGACAGCATGGTGGCATACTGTTTCTCCATGGCAGCTAAGGCTGTGCTCAGGCTGATGCTTTCGCACAGTGTGGTGCTGCCTGCCTTGCGCCTGAGTTTCTTGCTGCGCCATGCTATGAGGCTGACAGGTGCTTTGATGCCTCTGTTGAGCGCAGGAGTGGACATAGCTTGTATCCACCCGTGTTGTGGTTTGTTGCGACCGCTTGGGTCGAAGCTGCTGTCCACCACCAACAAGTGGCGGAGATCCTCCTCCTTGATGGAGTGGATTTTGATCTTGACTTCTCTCTGCTTCAGCATCTCGACCACACGGTTGCACTCCAACAGGTCCTGCATGGTTGGTGAAGGGAAGCAACCGGACAGGATGCTTGCTGCAGCTGAACCGTCTGGTCTGCCTTCTCGTGCTGCCCAGTTGATGGCGGCAACTGTGCCTCGCAGTTGTGCGATCTCCTCTTCATCCAACAGGGTCTTGGCCGCGTCCTTCTTTAAGGTCTTGTGGTTGGCTTGGACGGCGGTCAACCTGTTCTGGACATAGTCTGTCATGTCGATCTCGAAGCTGTAGTCCGAGAGTTGTCTGAGTCTTCTGCCAGCGTATCCGCTGCCCTCGGACTGCATGTCCATCAGCTGCACGACCTTTCCAAACCTTAGCTTCTGCTCGAGGATCTGCATCTTCTGTCGATGGACCTCGTTGCCGGCTTCCAGCATGTCGTCCACCTCCAGCACCAGAATGCCCTGCGTTGGCACTTGCTTGTTGGGATCCTCCTCCTTTGGCCCATCCAGCGTCAGGATGCACCTGTCATAGACATTGACCCGATAGCCAAGTTCTTTGACCAGGATCTCAAGCAATGACCTTCTCCACCAGCTAGGACCGGAAACCAATCCGTAGACCTCTGTGAGCAAGAGGATCAGCTGGTTGGGATCATAGCCTTCAAAGCATTCATCTGGAGGCATTCTGCATGCCAGCTTCTGTGACCTTGTCGTTGGTCGGCTTTGGAGAAAAGCAGTCTTGGCATCTTTGGAAACTGCCTTCCATTTGCGAGCTGCAGCCAACTGCATCATCAAGTAGATGCTTGAAGTGAGCGGTGTAGGCGCCGCCCGTTCGATTTGGTGGATGTGTGGGTCTCTCCAACCAACCACACACCATCTGCTTTTGGCTGCCAGACCTTCATGATCTGCTGGTTCGAAGTTGACCTCGCCATACTTCTCTGGAAGCACTCCAAAGCGGTCGGTGGGTTTCCACCTGTCCACATAGCGGGAAGTGAGCACATGCTGAGGGTTGTTCCTTAGGAACTCCAGGGACTCCTTCACACTCAAGATGCGGATCGCACCGGAGTCGAGCAGGGACTTCACTTCTTTCGCTCTGGCTGCTCTGAAGATCTTCTTGTGCTTCTCGTTGAGGCTTCTGAACTCAACTTGTCCAGGCGAAGTCTTGGTCTTGGTGAGGTATAGGCACTTGTCTATGGTGTTGAAGAACGCTGAGGCTTGCTTTGCGTCAAACTTGGAAGACGAAGATGATCTCATAGTGTACCTGCCATTTGACCGGTCCAGGACCCAAGATGGTGACATCTCATCCGGCTCCTCAGAGACTTCCAGGTAGTGGCTCTTCACAAAGTTGTTGCTCGAAGGTCTCGGCCATGAGGGAACACCTTGTGGAGGGCTTGGATAAGGCATAGCGGGAGTTGATGTAGTGTCACGAATAGGACCAAAAGACAAAGATCCTCCTCTGCCTTCATCCACCTGAATGCTAGTTCTACGACTGGTGTCTCTTGAGGGGATTGGTGGCGCAGACGGTTGAAGCGTCTCGGTAGAAGCTTCAGAAGGTGGAGCAAGTAGTTCTCCAGGAGCTCCTCCGGGATCTTCAGCCATAGGTTCATCTTGCTGTTGTTCAGGGTTCAGAAAGCCTTGACTCTCTGATGGGTCTGCGTCCGCCTCTTCCATGATGGTGTCCAACTGGTCATCTGGTAGTTCTCGAGGTGTCGTAGGTGCATAGCTGAAGGAGTCTTCATCTTCATCTGGTGCTCCTTCTCCAGCTATGTCCCGATATAGTTTCACCTTGTCTTTTTCCAAATCTTCAAGCATAGCCGCAGAGAGGTGTCGAACAAGTTCAGCTCCTCGGCTCTCCTCCGAAGTGGCTTTTCTGGTCTGGGCTTTTGAGGCCTTCATCAGATAGCCTCGCATGCTCACCCACATGGTGTCATCTTTCTGGGCAATCAAAGTTCCAGGTCCACTCCAACCCTTGAAGTTGGGGACGTTGCGCCAGATGTAGACCAGCTCGCCAAGTTCGAAGTGCTTGTTGTCCGAGGTTCTGGTTCTGGTCGAAACTGCTCGTCGAACTGCTTCATCATCTTGCCATCGTAACCAGGACTTGGCTGCTTCTTCGCGAATCTGCCACGAGCGTTGCATAGCATCGCCTCCTCCTTCCAACATGAGTTGCTTGTCCATGACATCATCAGACAACAGGCTGCCAGGTAGGCGTGGAAGGACGCCGAAAGCTCTCTGGTAGGGTGTGAAGCCAGAGCGGTTGTAGTACCTGTTGTGTGCAGCCACCACCTCGTAGATTGCAGCTCGTACTTCTTCATCCGTGGTGGCGCTGATCTCATGGAGCGTGGTCTCCAGTCGGGATTTAAATATCCCTCCGGCTCGTTCTGTGCGGCCGTTTTCCCATGGACTGCGAGCGTTGGTGTAGTATATGGGTACACCAAGATGTGCGAGAGATTCTGCGAACTGTTGACCAATGAATTCACGTCCCTGATCCGCCACAAGAAGTGACGGAGGACTGTAATGGGCGATCCAACTTCTTGAGAACTCTAAGAACACCGTGCTTGCTTGCTTGTTGGCCAGAGGTTCCACTATCTGGAGATCTGTTCCCCAGCATAAGCAGTTCATCATCAGGTATTCTTTCTCGATGGTCGGGACGTTGACTTTCAGCAAATCGATGCCGACAACTTCATTGAAAGCCATCGCTTTCTGCAAGTGTCCAGGGCGATGCGAAGAGGGCTGTTGCTTTCGTTCGCAAAGAGGACATTTGAAGTGGTGTTTGACCCACTCCACAACTTCTTGTTTTGCACCTGCGTGGCGAAGAGCACGAGTGAAGGCCTGCAAGGAAGGGTGGCCCAAGTTGCGGTGGACCTTCAGGACTTCTCGTCGTAGAGCTGGGTGGAGCGTAGCCATGCCTTCGTCCACAACCTTATCCAGCTCCATGGACTTGAGAGCTTCCTGAGTCTTTCCCAGCGCCGTGTCCTCGTCCTCGTCGTCCATTGCATCAACAAAAGGCCTTTCAGCCAGAGGAATCTGCGAGCTCGAAGGCGCCGAAAGCGACGAAGAGGGGCCCGCGCCTCTCAAAGTTCTGTGGGCTGGAAATGCAAATTGCCAGTCCACCTGCATGGCAGAGTCCTCGGTCAAGTAGTTGTGCAAAGGGTGCGCGGCGGAAGCCACGATGAAGTTGGCAGCTTGCTGCCAATCGTTGGGCAAAACCATTGGGCACTTCAGCTCAAAGCGAGTAGAACCAGTCCAGAGGCCTGAAAAGGTTCTGCGAGGATTTGAAGTAGAGCGCCAATCGTCCACGAAGGTGGCCTTCTTGCCGTCGAGGTAGTGCAAAGAAGTCGTCCGGATAGAGGCCAAGTCATAGGACTTGAAGGGGCAGCCAGACACTCCAGCTGGAACATATAGGGCTCGACGAGGTTGGCGATGGTGTCGAATGATTTCGCCTGGCTTGGTCTCCCAATAGTCTTGCTCAGCTCTATGAGACTTGGTCCAAGCTTCCAAGTGTAAACGAAGACCTCGGAGAATGTTCTCAACAAAAAGGGGAGTGTACTTGGCTGCATGTCCAGCTTCTCCTGCAAGTAGAGGCTGGTACTTCTTGTGGTGGCCGTCGCACCGGCGACCAAGAGTGATGGCCAGCTCCTCGATGTTTGTCAGAAGCAGAGTGGGCTTTAGAGCAGGCTGTCCCTGAGTTGTGGTGAGACCGAACCTGCATAGATCAACATCAACCGCATAAACTCCATGTTCATCACGAAGTTGCTGAAGTTCTGGGCATTTCCACGAGGTAGCCCTTTCGGGGTGCTCGAACAGAAAGCCTCTCCCATTGCGATGCTGAAGCTTTGCAATGAGGATGCTGAAGCGCAAGTGTCGAAGCCCTTCCTCTTCCTCAGCAGCGACCACTTTTGGTTGGCGCTTGAAGTTGCTGAGGTATCGAAGACTTGAAAAGGTAGTACACGGAGGGCACAACAAAATCAAACTTGGCTTCATCCGGTTGATCAAGCGAAGAGCGGCTTCTTGGTGTTTCTTCAAGTTGAAGTCCCAACCAGTAGTGAGGTCGAGGCTGCCGCCGCATTGAAAGCCATGCTTCTCTGCTCTTTCTGCCAAACGTGGAGGACAATAAATCTCCATCACTGAGGGCTGATCCTTCAAGTTCTTCACAAGCATCTTCTTGATCTCCTTGTGCAACGGCTTGGTGACACCTTGAGTGTCATGGCTGGCACTAGCAAAATGCTGCGCCATCTGTCCATAGACATAGCAGTTGACAAAATCATGCGGGGTGCGCAGTGGTGATACGGGCTCAAAAACGTTGTTGGACTTGAACTGATCTGCAAAATAGCATGCTGTAAATTCTGGTGAACCAAAAGCTTCTGTGGTGGCCGGTGTCAAGCAGCAGTTCAGGCAAAGAAACACCATGAACTTGGGGAAATGGCGCTCCAAAAGAGCGCGAAGCTTGCTGCCATTCTTGCCACCCAGTTGCTCTTTGTGGACTAGGACTCGGGATCGAACCCGGTGTTCATGTCCACCTCCTGCCATGTTGGCGAATCGCTCTCTTCCACCAGCTCCTGAATCTCCGAGTCGTCCTGGTGCATCGCGAAGGTCGGCACGGGCATCTTCAGGCGCCGAATTGCTCGAAGACCAGTCATCTTGCGATCCTTTGACATAGATCTTCTTGGCATTGGCGGATCCTTCTTGGACTTGACGACCTGGCCCTTGGTCTCGATCATCGGGTTGATGGTCCGGGGAATTGGCTCCTCGGATCCAGTCGCGCCAGGGTCCGTCCAGTAGGTCAGCCCGCCATGAGCTCTAGGTGCCAGTTGAAGATTGCCTTGACTCGGTCGGGACCTCGGTGCTGGTAGGTGTTGCGGATAGCTTCCCACGTTGGTTGGGAGACTCTTGGCCTTTGGGGCTGGTGGTGTGTTCTCCACCGTCGAAGCGGACGGATCTGCGTCCTTTCTCTCCCACCTTGATCCGCAAGTCAGACACACCCACCATCGAGTGTACCTGTTGGCTCTGCACCGAAGATGTTCTGGAGCATGTGGGCAATCTCGAGGTTCTTTGTCCCAGTACTGATGGGTCTGAGACCTGGCTAGTGGATTGCCGATTCCCTGTGGGATCCAAGATTGGTTGTTGGTCTTCTTGGAACCCTTCTTCTGAGCCTTCTCCTTCTCCGGCTGGTACTCGTCCTCCTGGATGTAGTCGTCCATGATGCCCTTCTCCTGCAAATAGTCCAGGACCATCTGGTTCTGCACGGTCACCAGCATGAAGAGCAAAGCTTTCACCATTCGGGCCCATGCCGCTGAACAGCGTGCTTCTCCCAGCTTGCGAGTCGAGGCTGGGATCTGTGCATCCTCTTTCTTCAACATCTCGTAGATTCGGGATTGCACATCGCCCGAAGCTGCTGGCGTCTTCTTCTTGGGTGCCATGGCAAAGAACGAGTCGTGTCACGAAGGCTTGGGCTGCCTGGAACAAAGTTCTCCTCATAGAGCTAAAAAGGCTTCGGCGATTCAGAAAAGATCTCCTTCTCGGACATCGCACCAAGTTGTTCTTCAAGTTGGAAAGACTGAATGACGTCGGCTTCGATGACTCTTCAAAATAAACATGTTCTTGCAACCCTGGACTCAAAACCCATGCACCATCATGATCGGTGTGTTCCATGTCAAAAACTTGCACATCTGCCGAACTGCTGGGTCCAAAGTGGCCTTGTGAGGGACTTGGTTCAGTGACCTCGCAAAGGACTGCTCTCTGTTTTCCACCTTTGTGATGTCCAGGTGGGCGATAGTTGGAGCTACTGGAAGCCATGTTCCTCGAGTTTTGGTTCGAGGGCTCAGAGGGTCGTCCAGCGTCACGAGGTCGATCTTCATAAGGTCCGCGGCCGCCGTGCTTTTGCCATCCTTTTCCAAAAGGGTGTTGTTCTTGCCCTTCTGTCTGTTCAAAGAAGGTGACGGAGCCGCTCCAGGAGAAATTTGTCCTTGGCCTTGGAAATTGAGTCCACAAGTCGTCGATCACTTTCTCGGAAGTGCCATTGGCGAAGATCTCGGTCGGGGCAATCATGTGAATGACCCGCCTGGAGGATACCTGCGATGCAGGGACGGGAAAACCTCCAATGTGCAGAGATCGCACGTCAGCTGGCACTGGAAGGTGTCCAGTCCACATTCCTGGCCGAGCTTCCAAGAAGGAGAGGTTGCCATTGTAGTGCTCAAAGAAGAAGTCCACGCCACTAGAGCGCTCAATAGGCTCGTTGTCCGTGGTCTCATTGGCATCCTCGTCCATCGATGGTGAAGGTCGGCTTGGCATCACTTCTGGATCATCCATTCTGGATTCCTCTTCTCCCATGCCTTCTCCAGAAGGCGTGCGTTCTTCTCGAGGCCTGACCGTCCGGGATCTCGATCTGGAGTCTGAGTATCGCGAGTCTGCATAGCTGGTGTATTCCGATCTTGTAGGCAAGACAGTCTGAATCTCTTGAACTGGAGGTTCAGGTGAAGCAGGTACAAGATGAGGGGCGCCTGCAGGATCCAGTTCTGTCTGCATTGATGGAAGTTCTGCGACACTCTCAGGTTCTCTTTCCATTGAACGTTCCGAAGCAGTGGTGTACTTCTCCGTCGGGGTTCCAGGGCGATCTTCTCGTCGTGTAGATTCGGACTCTGAAGGCACAGTGCTTGGCGCAGTGCGCACAGTGCTTGGTGCAGGGTGCTTGCTGTGAGTTTCCAGGTAGTGCAGGAAAACCGAATCGTCCATGGGAACTCCAGCGTCAGGGGTCCGATCGACGAAAGTCAAGCCGCGCAAAGGAACAACAGAACCCGACCCCACTCCCCCCAAAAAGGAGTGCGAGGAACGTCCAGCGGGCAAAACAAAAGGGTCAAAGCCATTGACACGGTGTTCGGGAGGTAGGTTCCAGGGCGTGATGTCAAACTCGAAGAGGCTGACAGCACGGTGACCAGAAGGTAGTCGAGTCATCACAGTGGAATGGCCGTCCTGGGTGGTGTACACGTCGTGGATGAAGTCCAAAGTGCTGCCCACTGCCTCCAAATAGGAGATGGGAAGCAACGGCGGGGTCACGAAGTTCTCGGTGTCCTCGATGACAGAGAAGCGAATGATGCCCAGCAAACCTGCGATGCAAGTGGGAACATCAGCAACCAAGCGAAGCTGAGCTTGTCCTCCAATGCCAGCACATGGAATGCCCTGCTGCTTGACAGGCACCGGGCGAAGTCCCAAGCTGGCCAACTCTTGAACCATAGCTTCATAGGCTTGCGAACCTGTGACTGCATCTTCAGCCGCGGTGTCCACCACACATTGGTTGGCTCTGCAACGAACACCGGCGTAGATGGCTCTTGTCAGGGATCTTTGGGTCGCTTCACTGTTCACCTTGCTGAAGACAAAGATGCTCGAGGTAGTCCTGCTTGTCATCATCGTCGACGAAGTAGAAGCTTTGGGACTGGCCTTGGGGCCAGTGCCAACAGTGACAAAGTTTGTGCCGCCACCTTGCTTCTTCGAGGGCTTCATGGGGCAGTTCCTGCTGATGTGCCCGAGTTCTTGGCAATTGAAGCATCTGGTTCGGGCTAGAAGTTCTTGTTCTGTGCCCCTCACAAAGGAGTCATCCCTTTTTGGTGCTTTTCCACCGCGACCTTTTCCACGCCCTTTCTTTTTGAAGCGACCGCCTTCGCCGCTTCCTTTTTGTTTCTTCCCACGGTGGTTGACAAAGCCCCGCTCATTTCGTCGGGACCTCAAGTCCTTGCGCACGTCGTTGTACGCCTGGACATAGACAGCTTCCATCTCATCATACTCCCTGTCTTCAAACTGGAGCATGCCATCTTCCACAGAGTCGCCGTCCTCCTCATAGTCGTAGTCATCAGCTTCTCCATCCTCCTCCTCTTCGTCCTCATCGAAGTAGTCGTAGTCGTAGGGCTCGGCAGTCATGTAGGTCTTGTTGGTCGTGGTTGCAGCTCCTGGTAGTCCACCTGCTTTGGCCAAGCTGTCCAACCTGTCCAGAGGTCGAAGGCTCTGGATGACTTCCTCGTAGGTGGCCAAAGTGGTCATCTTCAAAGCTAAGAGCTGCTGCTGCTGCTCCGTCAAGTTCGCCTGGCGAAGGAGTACACGGCCGGCGACCAAGGTCTGCAGCTTCTCGCCGATCTGACTCTCGAGCTCTTGGCGTTGGACTTCCTTGCGGGCCAGATAGGCTGCAAAGGATTCTTTGGGGCCTCTTTCGCCAAGGTACAAAAAGGAGTCGACACTTGAAGGTCCAACTGCCTCCAAATAAGGCTTGTACTTCGACATCAGTGCCGTGAGGATGGCTGAGTAGCCGCGTTCAGTGACCAGTTCATCCATTGGCACCGTGTCAGCGATGCGCTTTGCATCGTCGGTGAGGGCTGCGTACAGGCGCAGTCCCCACTTGCTCTTGGGAAGTGAAGTTTCTTGTTCCCAGAGCCCGAGGCTTTTCAGCCATTGGCGCAAGAGGTTTGGTGCGCCACTCCAAGTCGGCACTTGAGATTTCCGCTCGCCTCCAAGGGTGGAGACCAGTTGCCTCAACAAGGATTCCATGTCTGTTGGTTGACTGCTGTCTGGAACTCCGCCTGGAAGCGTGTGGCCGAGAGCTGTGAAAGCCGAGTCCATTGGGGTAGTACTTGGAGGGGGAACCATGTTACCCAAGTTGGCTTGAAAGTCGGCTGCGGTTCCAATGCCATTGCTTGCACCTTGAGTCGCACGAAACTTCGCCCAAGGATCTGGTGGCATTGGAGAAGTCCTCGAACTGGCATCCGGTTGACCATGCTGACTTGTAGGTGTTGCCGGAGTTGAAGGTCGAGGTCCACTTGCCGCTGGCTGTGGTGGTGTAAAACTCATAGGGCTTGTTGGAGTAGGAGGCCATGGGGCCGAAGGTCCAAAAGCTTGAGCTCCACATCCATGAGGTCCTGGTCCAAAACCTGTACCACAACCAAAACCATGTTCAGGTACTCCCGGAAAAGCGCTAGACACATATCCAGGTTGACAAGGTCCACAAGGTCCAAGGTGACCAGGAAAGCAAGGCACATAGCCGGGTTGACATAGTCCACAAGGTCCAAGGTGACCAGAAGAGCAAGGCACATAGCCGGGTTGGACTTGTCCACAAGGGCCTTGTTGACCAGGAGGTAGGGCCTGTGGTGGCAACCATGGAGTCGCCGTGGGACTCATTGGTGTTGGAGCTGGCTGGCTCCAAGGTGCTGGTGTCGTTGAGCTCGCCGAAGGCATTTCAGGTGTCCATGTCGGCGCATCTGGAGCATGAGCTGTGGCAACATCACCCGTTTGGGTGGAAGTGCAGTACGCACTCGTCAGCAGCTGAGGTTCCGCGACAGCTCCAAGGAGTCCTTGATCGGTGTCGCCAAGTTCTGCATCAGCCGCTGCTTCAGCTCCATGCCCAGCCGCCGTAGTCCTAGCTGTCCACTGTCGTGGTGGTTTTCTTCTCTTGCCTTCCGCCATCGCCATGGCGGCTACAACTTCCCTGAAGGTCAGGGTCTACGGTGACCTTGCGGTCGGACTTCCCTGAAGGTCAGGGTCTAAGGTGGTCTTGCGACCGGACTTCCCTGAAGGTCAGGGTCTAAGGTGGCCTTGCGGCCGAACTTCCCCTAGACGGGGTCTACTGCCCAGCCGTAGCCGGGCTCCGCTACCACTGTTTCAGTGGAGGGCCCTAGAGCGCCTAACCGCCCTTTTCTCGTGAGCCATACTCAAGGCCTGCGGTCAACCAGGCATGTCCTTTACACTGCTAGACTGTAAAGTGACTTCCACAGACATGCGACATGTCTGACATACTTGGGAGAAGGACTGCCGCTCCTGCCACCATCTTCCACTCTCTGCACTGCTTCCAAAACTACTCCAACAGGACCCGGAAAGAACCGCATTCCTGCTCGATTCCTCAACTTAGAGACTTCCACATCCTTGCACTTCGCACTCTGCCACCACCCAGATCCACACCACCCGGCCCTGCACCCCGGCTCTTCAAAACCAAAGGGGTTCCGGTTCAGAGGAGACCAAGTGGATCACCCGGAGGAGCCGTCGGCAACATGTCGATCCATGTTTAACAGCAACATGTCGAGGCCTGTCCCAACGGCCTCCGAGGAAGTCCAACGGAAGAACCATGGAAGAACCTGAACTCTGCTGTTGTTCCCAATGAACGCTGCGATGCATCGAACCTGCAGTACGATGCAAAATGCAAATGGCACCTGTGTTGTTTCGATCTTTTTCCATGAGATGAATCTTTCTTTTTAGTCCATTCTCCAGAGTGGGATGCATGGTGGTCGGCTTTACTCCACGCTGACGTGCAGCTCACTGTGGAGGCGCTTCGCTCGCTTCACGCGCCCCGGACGGCACGGCGCCGAAGGTCACCCACGCTCGCGACGGTCACCCACGCCTGAATCCGTTCCAAGGTGGGCATCCAGGAGGCCGCCAAGTGGCAGTTCTGCAAGCAAACCCAATCACCTCAGCGCCAACAAGGCAAAACATGCCGACGGCCGCGCGACAAGAGTGTGGTTACGCAGGCAGCGTGCGGTCTTTTTTCGACCAAGAGGACCGTCGTTTGGTCAGGATGTGCAAGTAAAAGTGCCCATGGGTCACTCAGGACTCAGTGTGGATTGGACAGTCCTTGCCATGAAACAGTTGAATTGTTGTGGTCTCTCCGCCGAAACTGGGACTGACAAGTCAGAAGCTAGGCCAGGGGAAGATGGTCCAACTAGATATTAGAACGCATGTTGGCCTGGAGATAGGCTATAGAAACTTGGCATCCAGAATGCAGTGGACAAGACTCTGGCTGATGGACTGTTCTCTTGATAGTCGTTACTACTAGTATCTACTAGTAACAAGAAGCTACTAGTAGCGTCCTTGCTACTAGTAATAATGGCCTCTAACCCAATAGCGATGGCCTCCCCCTAGTAGCGCCCTTGCTACTAGCCCACAACTCCCCCCTGTTCGCCACTCACGCCTGACTCTTGGCCCATTTGGATGAGATTTTCTGCCTCAGAAGAAGCGACCAGTGGATGGTTCAAGGATCAGCGACCAATCAACTTCTAGCCTAAATGAACCTATATAATATGTATATATAATATGTATATATATATATGTACAATTTATATATATATATACACTTTCACCTAAGTGTGTTCTAGCAAACACCTTTATGAAAAATAATCTTTATATATATATATACATATACACTTTCACCTAAGTGTGTTCTAGCAAACACCTTTATGAAAAATAATCTTTATATGCATATATTACAACCAGTCAACATCTGGTATCTGTAAGACCGCTATTTTGGATTATCACCCAACATATATGTTGTTTTTTTCTATCAAGAAGGATGTCAAAAGGGTTCACATGTGTTGTTTGATGTTTGATGCTTGTAGTGATGGACTTATGATTGATAAATCAGAACCTCGCTCTAGTGGATCTTCTGAAAGGATGAGGGTATGACATCAAACGAAAGGAGGGGAACATTGCGCGGACAAGAAACACTCCCGTTGCAAAGGATGACTATAGACATTATAGACATGATAAGCTATATATGCACTTGTGTTTTTGGTTCTTAATAGTTGTTCTTTTGACTATGTATTTTTACCGTGATTTTGCAACCATCCAGCAATCTACGTTCAGCCTTGTCTTGTTGCGGTGAAATCAAACGCGGTTTGCCACACGGTTGCCACGTGACGTCGGTGTGCCGTGTGCCGACTTCACCTCGCCTTCTGTCCTTGTCCCTGGCCCAAGGAGATGAAGTGCAAGCGCTCCTGGGAGCTTGTTGGTATCATCACAACAATTGTTATCATCACACAAGAGTGTTAGGGATGCTTCACAGAGGTGGGGAGGGCACATAATTAGAGTTCCGCTTCCAATCCGCAAAATCCTTCTCGTTATTCTGAACCCGGGGTGTCGGTCGCCATCCTGAACACACAACCAGGCTCCACCTCAATGAGGTGGGCTGCAGAACACCAAACACATCGGAAAATGGATGAATGAGAGAACAAAACCGGTACGTGAACTACTGCAATTTGTATTTTTGCCCTTGCAAACTATGTGGTGTTGGGCCTGGGAATGTTTCACGCCATATCCAAGGATCTGAATCACCGTCAGTCACAACTCCGAATGTTTTGGCATGTCGAGGGAACCACCATCAAAAAAATGGATTTCATTCTTGGTTTTTACATCTCCAAATGCGCCTGACCTGCAATCTCTCCCACTGGTCTTCCCCAAATGCCGCATGATATTCAATTAAGAGAAACTCGTTTCTGTTGGAATGTGTTTTTATGGACCCACAAATCAAACCTTCTCAGAAGGTAAGGAATGGACCCGAACCTGAAACGTCCCCCAACCGCTGGTCAACTCGATGGGGATTGTGGTTTGTAGGGTATACTGTAGGTCACGTTCAACGAAAGACACAATACAGTAAGGTGGAAAATTGGAAATGGACATGGTTGACAGATCTCCAGGGACTTTTACGCAGCAGCCTGGGAATAGGATAGTTTACTTGTACGAAAACCAAGCAACCAGGTTGGGTGGGGTTCATCATTAGTCTTGAAGTCTCCTCAGGATCCTGGCTTTCATTTGTGTGGGATGATCGAGTTCAAGCGACGTGTTTTCCCAGGGAAGCCTGGAAGATTCACCTAAGTCCAAAGCTTTCAACAAGTCAATCCTCAATCCTCTTTGATAGAATGGTCCTTCGATTCAGTGTCTTAAAACGTAATCTACTGAACAAGCAAACGTCAAACATCACCAAACATATAAATCTCAGGGGGGCCCAACCCAATAAAACAAAAAAAACGCATAGACCCATATTATATAGTGGGTAGCAGCACCAGCACCCAGGCTTCAAAGTGCACACGGCCGGCATCTCTTCCGCTTGAAGAAGTGTAAGAACCGCAATAGCTCTCGCTCTCTGAAGCTCAAGGAATCCCGTTCAGCGTGCTTCCTTCGCCGGTGCCAACGCCGCCGCCCGCCCTCCACTCGTCGTCCTCGTACTCGAAGTCCCGCGCGAGCTTCACCAAGTAGTCCGTGGGGTCGGCGCCCGAGGACCTCGAGTACTACGACCCCGAGCCGGCGTCCGCCGAGCCTGTGGATGTCTTCAGAACGCAAACAGGTGGTGTAGACCGAAGAACACATCTGTTTTTCAGGAATGTGGGAATGTGACCTGGTGAGAATTCTGTTGAATTTGTTGGGGGGGTTCGGCGGTCACCCATGGGCACCCTATCTTGTGGAGAATGATCATGTAGATGAGGGATGATGAGGGAAAATGGTATGACATTGCCTATTGACATATTGATCTCCGTGTTCCCATGTCCGTCCCCACTTCATCAAGAATTTAAGCATTCAACAACATATATAGGGCTCTCCCCATATTCTCTTGTAACAGGACAAGTCAAGTACTCGGTCTGCAATTTGTTGAGACAAACAAGGGCAAAACGATTTTTGGAGCTTCCAGAATGCGCCAAGTTCCCTTGGCCCCAAACTATTTTCCCAAAGTAGAGCGCATTATATAAGGCTATATATATAGCATGCTACAGCCTTGCAACTTGCATGCAAAATACCTTCTTTCTCCAACCAAGCGGCACAGCCCGAATGAAACGTTACTTTAAAACAAAAAAACAAAACACACAACGTTCTACACACAACGTTCAACATCGTTCGACTTAACGGGTTTGCAACCCACCATGCTTGTTCGAAGGGGGTACATCTTTCAGACTCCAATGCCAGTCGCATCAACGAACATGCCAGGCTCGATCCGATGACCTGAGCGGAGCTTCCACCTCTGCTTTCAGTTGGGACCTCTGGATGGGAGATGGAGATGCGAAAGGGTCCCGGATGTCCCCGGACTCCAGGCTGAAGCAACCAGAACCAGGGGGGATATATATAATATATATATATATTGTATATCACCAGGGCTCCAAGTATTCTAAGAAGGTGGGACTGGGGTGGGCTTAGAGGGTCCAAATACCTTCTGAGGAGGTACTTGAAGCCCTAGGGTAAATCTATATCCCAGCTCCCATGCTCAAAACCCTCGAATGTGGTCCTCATCTGACGAGGCCGAGTCGCAGGACGAAGATCAAAGGCATGGTCTTCTTGGAGTCCTAGAGCCGAGCGAGCCCACGGAGCGAGGTATTCTGCCAAGGATGCCCACACGACCCCATCAGAGCATGGTATATTATAGGTTGACATCTCTGATTGGAGGAGTCTGTGGCCTTTTCTATTTCTTCCGGGAAACAAACACAGGTTCGTGCCATGACCCGTCGAACTTGAGCCAGGTTTTCTCCATCGCCCAGTTGACCCGCTCTTGGCCATGTTGACAAAACATGGCAGCGACGCACAAACGTGCAACTCCTGGTTCTTGGACACGGGGCCCCCAAGCGAGCCGTTGGTTTTTCATTTAGTTGCGTTAGGGAGGCCTTCCAGAAGTGGATTCCACTGATCTACCAAAAAAGAAACCATTATAATATAAAGATCTTTAAAGGCCGTTCCACCATGTTCAGGACAGGCATCCGCGGCATCCCTCATTCAATCGCTCTGGTTGTTGGGGATGTGAACACAGCTGGATGGCGAAGTGGAACCCATTTCCACAGTGATTTGCTGGATAGTTATCTTGACTTTGAAGTCACCGTCCCCCCAAGCTACCAGGGTCGGAAGACGGGCGCCCCCAACCCTATTTGTTCTGCTCTCTTTCGACTTCCGCCACTTCGAAGTGTGTTGTTGTCCAGGTGTGTCCTTGAAGCATCCCACGAGGTCGAAGTCAGGAGAAACAATGTAGTGTTCGCCCAACTCCTCGCCCACAAAGTTCCGCACGACCTTGGTCGGAGCGGGTGGTCGTGGTCGTGGTCGGCACCGAGCACCGTGGTTTTGGGGGACCGAGAGTTCGCGAGCGAAGTCCGATGGCCCTCTGAGGAATCAAAGGGAATTGGCTCACTCTGTCTACAGAGTACCAGCACCTTCCAACAGGTCTCCTTTAGAGGGTTGTTATAGGCCCTAACAGCTTTCAATTGGTGACCTGTTGGAGGTGCTGGTATATATATTATTTCAATATCCATGTCGCAGCCCAAAGGGGACGTGGAAAAAGTCAAATAGATGGTCGGGCAGGGCGGCAAGTGTTAACTTTAGTTATTAAACGTTCCCATCTATTGGCTATGTTACATATACTGCACTTGCTGAAAAAGATTGGGCCATCGGCCTCAAAAGACCTTCACCAAAGCTGAACAAACTCAGTTTGTGAAAGAAACATAACCCAACTCTGCCCAACTCCAAATGTTTGTACCGCAATTAAATAGGTGCCCGCGCCAGCTGCAGGAAGTTCTCCCGGAGCGCCCTGGGAGTGTTTTTTTCGCGGATTGTGGTGCATCAATTTGAGATCCCAAAATATCATTAAATTTGATGGGAGGAGATGGGGTTTGCCAGTGATTTCAGCCTTATGAATGAGCGTAGTCACTGCTTCCCTGCTTCTGACTGCAATTTTTCATGGCAACGTAGACTCAAAGTGGTGTTGTAATGCATAACCAGCAATAGAAGGTACCAAAGCGCTTGATCGTCTGGGAGATAGACGCTTCCTGTTTCTTTTGACCAAGCCAGTCCCACCTCTGGTGATATTAAACATGGTAACTCAATTCACTGCAACACTATGTTGGATTTCACTCTTTTTCCTGCGTCGGTCGACAACCACTCTCTCAGCTCGCGACTTGATGATGAGGAGCCTTGGGCTCGAGAGCGGATGGATTTGAGCGATCAAACTTCATGAGGCCTCAAAGCTAGAATACATATATTATATGCGACCCTAGGGCTCCAAGTACCTCCTCAGAAGGTATTTGGACCCTCTAAACTCACCTCAAACACCTTCTTAGAAGGTACGACTGGAACCCTAGACGTAATTAGCTCGCATCGACGGTTTCTTGAGCACTAGGATGAATCACACTTTTTAATGTGAGGTGTAACGTATATGTGAAGTCCTTGAAACAAAACCTGCGTGAATGCGTCACCTGGAAAGGTAGACAGCCCGAATCCGTAGTTCCCAAAATGGAGAATATCTTAAATAATCCTCAACCCTAAATTTGATACAGGATGTGGTCAGCCCCAAGCACCATGGTTTGGACGTACTTTCAGCTTGAGGACCGTCCATTCTCAGGAGGTACCTGGACCCTCCGGGATTTGGACTTTTGCTCAAGCAACAGAGTGCACCTGGAGAACGATTCACCAGGAGGTCGTGGAATATCCAAATACATCTTCCAATCATGATTCGACCATTCCATAAAACTCCTGGAGCAAAAGCGGCTGATGGGCTCGGTGTCAAGTTGGTGATTGCCATGTTTGGTTCGTGACTCTTCTCACAATCGATGTATAGAGCCACCTCTGGGTTCTTCCTGTGACTCTCCACAGGACCGGACCTGCGTTCAGAAGGTAGCCATGGAAATACAAGCCTTGTTGCCACTGGGTCTTTCACTGCACCTGTGCGCAGGTAGAATGCCCGCACCAGGAATGGGACGATCTTTCATGCATCTGAAAAGCACGGTCACAGGTCCCGACCGTGCGGCAACGCAGCGCGTGTTGGTCCATGCACCGTTTCCTTTCGATGCGGCCGTCGTACCTGGGAGAAACCCCCGTTGGACCTGAGAGGCTTTCAGTTGGACCTGAAGGGAAGAACGAGCCAGGTCCACCTGCCAGGGTGAACGCGCCATCCCTCCCGGATGGATGCCCAAATCAGGCAAATCCAACATGAGACATGGAGATGGTGCAAGAGATGGTGCAAAGAGTCCATCATCTGTGTTTGTGAACCTGAGAAGCAGTGCACCGAGTCATTTTAATCTTATTCCCGCAACTGGAAGAAAGGCCAGGAAACGACCGTAATGACAAGACCGGATTAATAACCCCCCCCCACACACATGGTAGGTCAACAAGGTCAACAAGGTCTGAGATAACCACTCATGAGGTCCACTCCCCCTGAATTATCGACTCAGGGAGCCATCGTAGTCGCAGCCGTCGTCGGTAGTAGGTAGTAGGTAGTACGGTAGGTAGTAGGTAGTAGGTAGTAGGTAGTAGGTAGTAGGTAGTAGG